>LPNX010763316.1:324659-402546 GCA_001517045.1 Pseudotsuga menziesii
TCATACCCTAACCTCCAATATTTGTCTCTCTCTAAAACCCTAACCCCCAATCTCCCTCTTTCTATTTCTCTCTCTCTCTCTAATGTACTAACACTCAATCTCTCTCTCTCTCTCTTTAAATCCCTAACCCCAATCTCTCTCTTTCTCTACTAACCCCCAATATCTCTCTATATTTAAACCCCTATCCCCAATATCTCTTCTCTCTCTCAACTGCTAACCCCTAATCTCTCCCTATATAAACCCCTAATCCCCAATTTCTCTCTCTCTCTCTCTCTCTCTCTCTCTCTCTCTCAATATCACCTCAATAAACCCAAAATGCACACCCACATAACCCTCCCACTTGTCTATCTATCTCTAACCCCAACCGCTAACCATCCATACTGCCTCTATGATCTCTCTCTCTACACCCTAAACCCACAATCTCTCTATATCTAAACTCATAACCTCCATTCTCTTTCAATCTATCTCTAAAACCCTAACCTCCAATATCACTTTCTCTCCGAGTCTCTCTCTATACCCCTAATCCCAAATCTCTCTCTCTCTCTTTCTCTCTCTCTAACCTCTGATCTCACTCTTTCTCAATCCATAAAATCCAATCTCTCTCTCCCTATCACTCTTTCTACAATCTCACTCTCCCTCTCACTCTTTATAAACCCATAAAATCCAATCTCTCTCTCCATGTCACTCTTTCTAAACCTGTAAAATCCAATCTATCTCTCAACTACTAATCCCTAATCTCTTTCTATATAAACCACTAACCCCCAATCAGTCTCCATCTCTCTCTCGATATCGCCTCCATAACCCCAAATGCACAGCCATATAACCCTCCCCCCTGTCTATGTATCTCTAACCCTAACTACTGACCACCCATACTCCTTCCATGATCTCTCTCTCTACACCCTAAACCCATAATTTCTCTATCTCTAAAATCCTAACCTCAAATATCTTTCTTTCTCTCTTTAAATCCCTAACCTCCAATATCTTTTTTTTATCTCAATCTCTCTCTATACCCCTAATCCCAAATATATATCTCTCTCTCTAAATCCCTAACACTAAATATTTCTCTCTCTAACCTCCAATCTCTTCTCACTCTCACTCTCTCTAAACCCATAAAATCCAATCTCTCTCTCTATAAACTCCAAACCCTAAATCTCTCTCTTTATCTCTCTCCCTCCCTTAACCTCTAACCCCTAAGCTCTATCTCTTAGTCACTCTCTCTCCCTAAAACCCTAAGTACAAACCCTAAATATCCCTCTCTCCTTCATTCTTGGAACCCTAATTTATCTCTTTCTCTAAGCCCTAGATCCCCAGTCTTCCTCTCTCTAAACCCCTAACACTCAATCTCTCTCTCTAAACCCCTAAACTCTAGTCTGTCTCACTCTAAACCTCTAAACTCTAGTTCGTCTTTCTCTAAACCCCTAACCACCAAACTCTGTCATTTTATCTTCCTCTCTCTAAACCAGTAAATCCCAATCTCTTAGGTTCTCTCTTTCTCTACACTCCTAACCTCTAATATCTCCATTTCTCTCTCTACACCCCTGAACGCCAATCTCTCTTTCTCTCTCTAAAACCATAACTTGCAATATCCCTCTTTGTTTAAACCTTTAACCCCTTATCACTCTCTCTCTAAACCCCTAACCCCAAATCTCTCTCTCTCTAAACCCCTAAACCCCAATCTCTCTCTATCCCTATCTCTAAACTACTAACACCTAATTTTCCTCTTTTTATATCTATCTCTCTATAAACCCCAACAAACAAACAATATCTCTATCTAACCTCCAATATTTGTGTGTGTGCATCTATATATATAAGCCTAACCCCCAATCTCTCTCTCTCTCTCTTCAAACCCCTAACCCCAATCTCTCTCTTCAAATCCCTAACCCCAACCTCTCTCTCTCTCTAAATGCTTAACCCTGAATATCCCTCTTTCTCCATCTCTCTCCAAACCCCTAACCCCAAATATCTCTCTATTTCTCTTTCTCTCTACCCCTAACCCCTAAATGCCAATCTCTCTATCATTCTCTAAACCAATATCCTTCAATATATCTCTCTCTATAAGACCCTATCCCTCGATCTCTCTCTCTCTCTCTCTTTAAATCTCTAACCTTCAATATCTCTTTCTATAAACCAATAACCCCCACTATCTCTTTTTAAACCCTTAACCCCCAATCTCTCTCTCTCTCTCTCTCTCTCTCTCTCTCTCTCTCTCTAAATGCCTAGCCCCCAATCTCCCTCTTTCTGCATCTCTACCTAAACCCCTAACCTCCAAACCCTCTCTATAAAACCCTATCCCCCAATATCTCTCTGACTCTAAATATCTAACCTTCAATATCTCTATCTGTAAACCACGAACCCCTAATCTCTCCCTCCTTAAACTCCTAACCCTTGATTCCTTTGATCTCTCTCTCTCTAAGCCCTAAACTCCCAATATCTCTCTTTCTCTCTCTCTCTAAACTCATAAACCCCATTCTCTTTCTAAAAATACCTAACGCCCATTCTCTCTTTGTATCTTAACATATATCATCCAATATCTCCCTTTAAACACCTAACAATCACTCTCTCTCTCTAAACCCTAACACCCTATCTCTCTATCTTTATCAAAATCCATAACCCCCAATATATCTCTATCTCTCTCAACCACTAACTCCAATCTCTCTCTCTCTCTCTCTCTATGTGTGTGTGTGTGTGTGTGTGTGTGTGTGTAAACCTGTCAACCCATTTCTCTCTCCAACTATCTATCTAACCCCTAACCCACAATCTCATTCTAAACCCTAAACCTCCAATCTCTCTCTCTAACCCCCTAAATCCAAATCTCTCTCTCTCTCTCTCCCTCTCTCAACAACAACCCCCAATTTCTCTCTAAGAACCCATAACTCTCAATCTCTCTCGACCCTTGTAAACCCCTAACCTCCAATCTCACTAGTCTCTCTCTCTCTAAGCCCCTAACCTCGAATATCTGTCTCTCTATATATAGAAACCCTAACCATTAATCTCCTCTCTCTCTAATACCCTAACACAAAATCTCACTCTCTCTCTTTAAACTTCTAACCTCCAATATTTCTCTCTCTCTCTCTAGATATCTATATAAAGTCCAAACCCTAAATATATTTCTTTCTTTAAACCCATAATTCCTAATCTCTCTCTCTCTCTCTAAACCCTAACCCCTAATCTCTCTCTCTCTCTCTCTCTCTCTCTCTCTCTCTCTCCCTCTCGTAGTATCTATCTATATCTCTTTTTCTCCATTTATTTCAACCCCTAACCCCTTCTCTCTCTCTCTCTCTCTCTCTCTCTCTCTCTCTCTCTCTCTCTCTCGTAGTATCTATCTTTATCTCTCTCCCCCTTTATTTCAACCCCTAACCACTAATCTCTCTCTCTAAAATCCTTGCCACTGGTATCTCTCTTTTTATCTTTCTCTATATCTAAACCCCTAACCCCCAATCTTTTTATCTCTCTCTAAAAAAATAACCACCAATCTCTCTCTCTCTAAACCACTAACCTTGAATCTCTCTCTCTAAACCTCTCATCCCCTCAACCCCAACATATCTTAATTTAAACCCATGATCCCTAATATGCCTCTCTCTCTCTCTCTCTAAACAACTAATCCTCAATCTCCCTCTTTATACCCCACTCTCTAAACCATAACACCCAATTAATCTCTCTCTCTATCCTCTAATCCATGTACATCTCTAAATAACCACCAATCTCTCTCTTTCTCTAAACCACTAATCTTGAATATCTCTCTCTAAACCTCTCATCCCCTCAACCCCAACATATCTTTATTTAAAACCATAACCCCTAATTCCCCCCCCCTCTCTCTAAACCACTAACCCTCAATATCCCTCTTTATTCCCCCCTCTCTAAAGCATAACACCCGATCAATCTCTCTATGTATCCTCTAACCCATCTATAACCCATAACCCCCATTATCTCTTTCTCTAAACCACTAACGCCCAATATCTCTCTTCCTATCCCTCTCTCTCTAAACCCATAACATGGAATCTCTCTCTCTCTCTCTCTCTCTCCCCCCACCACCACTATCTCTCTCCCTCTTTCCATCCCTCTCTCAAACCCCCTAACTTGGAATCTCTCTCTCTCTCTCTCTCTCTCTCTCTCTCTCTCTCTCTCTCTCTCTCTCTCTCTAAATCCCTAACCCCAAATATATCTCTCCTTCTTTAAACCCATAACCCCCAATGTCTCTCTCCCTAAACACCTGATTTGAGATAAATCTATCTCTCTCTCTCTCTCTAAACCCCTAACACCTAATATATCTCTCTCTAAGCCTCTAACCCCAATCGCCCTGTAAAACACTAAACTCCAATACCTCTCTCTCTCTCTCTCTCTCACACACACACACACTCATTATCTCTATCTAATCCTCTAGACCCAATATCCCTCTCTCTAAACCCTAACACCCAATCAATCTCTTTGTGGAACGTTCAATCTTTATCTCTCTCTCTCTAAATACCTAACCACCAATATCTTCCTATAAATTTCATTCTCTCTCTCTCTCTCTCTAATCCCTTAACCACCATTATCTCTCTCTCTAATCCCCTAACCACCATTCTCTTTCTCTCTAAACCCTTAACCTCTAACCCCCAATCGCCCTCTAAAACACTAAAATCCAATACCTCTCTCTCTCTCTCTCACACACACACACACACACACAGATGTTCTATCTCTATCTAATCCTCTAGACCCAATATCCCTCTCTCTAAACCCTAACACCCAATCAATCTCTTTGTGGAACGTTCAATCTTTATCTCTCTCTCTCTAAATACCTAACCACCAATATCTTCCTATAAATTTCATTCTCTCTCTCTCTCTCTCTAATCCCTTAACCACCATTATCTCTCTCTCTAATCCCCTAACCACCATTCTCTTTCTCTCTAAACCCTTAACCTCTAACCCCCAATCGCCCTCTAAAACACTAAAATCCAATACCTCTCTCTCTCTCTCTCTCACACACATTCACACATGTTCTATCTCTATCTAATCCTCTAGACCCAATATCCCTCTCTCTAAACCCTAACACCCAATCAATCTCTCTGTGTGATGTTCAATCTTTATCTCTCTCTCTAAATACCTAACCACCAGTATCTTCCTGTAAAATTCATTCTCTCTCTCTCTCTCTCTAATCCCCTAACCACCATTATCTCTCTCTCTAATCCCCTAACCACCATTCTCTCTCTCTCTAAACCCTTAACCCCAATCTCTCTCTAAAACACTAACCACAAATCTCTCTCTCTCTCTCTCTCAAAATTGTCAACGTTGATCTCCCTCTCTCTCTCTCTAAATTTTCAACGCCAATCTCTTTCTCTCTCTCTTTAAACCCCTAACCCTGAATCTCTCTCTCTAAACCTCTCACCCCAATATCTTTCTATTTCTTACTCTCTCTTTATCTAAACCGATATACCCCACTCTCCCTCTCTCTCTAAACCCCTAACACCTAATCTCTCTCTCTAAACCCCTGACCTCCAATATCTCTCTCTATAAACAACTAAGAATATTGTTTTTGCTTTCTCTCTAAACCCATATTAACCCTCAATATCTATCTGGAAAATTCAAACCGTAAATCTCTCTCTCTTTCTTTATACCCCTAACAATTGAATCTTAGTCTCTCTTTAAATACCTAACCCTTGATCTCCCTCTTTCTCCCTCTTTCTCTATTTAAATTTCTAACACCTAATCGATCTCTCTTTAACCCCCAATATCTCTCTCTATCTCTAAAAACCTGTAACTCCAGTCACTCTCTAAACCACCATTCTCTCTCTCTAAACCCCTAACCCTCACTCTCTCTCTATCTAAACCCCTAGCCCTATTTCTCTCTTTCTATAATATATATATATAAACCCCTATTAACCCCCAATATCACTTTCTCTGTAAACCATGAACCTATAATATCTCTCTCTCTCTAAACCATTAAACTCTAATCTCTCTCTCTCTCTCTCTTGAAACCTATAACCTCCAATATTTCTCTCTCTCTCTCTAAACTCCTAACCACCTCGCTCTCTCTCTCTATAAACTACTAACCCAAATATCTTTCTCTAAATGACTAACCCCAAATATCTCTCTCTAAACCCCTAACCTCCAATATATATCTCTCTCTCTAAACACATAATCCCAAACCACTATATTTTCCTCCCTCTCTCTATAAACCCCTAGTTCCTCAATCACTCTCTTTTTCTCACTCTCCTCTCTCTCTAAATCCCTAACCACAATATCTCTCTCTTTCTCTCCCTAAACCGTCAATCCCCGATCTCTCTCTCTCTCTCTCTCTCTAAATTCAAAACCCCTGATCTCTCTCTCTCTCTCTCTCTCTCTCTCTCTAAACATTGAACCCATAATATCTCTTTGTCTAAGCCACTGAGAGACAATATATCTCTCTTTAAACCCATAGCCTCCAATCTCTCCCTTTTTATCTCTTTCCCTCTTTAAACCCTTAACCCCCCCTCTCTCTCACTCTCTCTCTTTAAACCCATAAAACCTAATCTCTCTCTCTCTATTCTCTAAACCCATATTTCTAAATATTCTTCTCTATCTATAAAACTGTAACCCCTAATCTCTCTCTCTTTCTCTAAACCAATAACACCTGAATCCTAATCTCTCCCTCCACCCTGCCTCTCTCTCTCTCTAAACACATAACCCTTAATCTCTCTCATTCATTAAACCCATAACAGCTAACACATAACCTCTCTCTCTCTCTCTAAGTCCCTAACCCCCAACTTCTGTTTCTTTCTATAAACCTTTAAGCCCTATGTTATATATATATAAACCCTTAACCTCCAACATCTCTCTATCTATCTCCCTAAACCCTAAACACCAATCTCTCTCTCTCTCTCTCTCTAAACCCCTAACCCCTAATCTCTCTCTCTCTCCTTGAACCCGTAACCCCCAATATCTCTCTATATATAAACATGTAATGCCCAATATCTCTATATTTAAACCTCTCTCTCTCTCTATGTATGTGTGTGTGTGTGCGTGTGAACCCTTAACCTCTAATCTCTCCATCTCTATCTCTCCCTCTCTCTAAATCCCTAGGCCCCAACCCCTACTCTTTCTCTCTCCCTCTCTCTAAACCCCTAGGCGCCAGCCCCTTCTCTCTCTCTCTCTCCAACCCCCTCTCTCTCTCCCTAACTCTATTTATATATCTATCTAAACCACTGACCCTTAATCTCTCTCTTTTTTCAAATCTTAACCCCCAATCACACACACACACACTTTAAACCCATAACACACCTAATCTATTGATTTATTTGTCTCTCTCTCTAAGCCCCTAACAACAAATTCTTCTCTTCCTAAACCCCTAATCCTAAATTTCTCTCTCCATGTCTCTTTATCTATTTAAACACCCAACCCCCAATCTCTCTCTCTCTCTCTCTCTCTCTCAACCCTAACCACCTATCTCTGTCTCTCTCTAAACCCCTAACACCTAATCTCTTTGTATTTCTCACTCTCTCTCTCAAACCCCTAACCACAAATTTCTATCTCCCTCTCTCTATCTATATAAACACCTAACACCCATTTCCTCTGTCTCTCTCTCTCTGTCTCTCTCTTTCTCTCTCTAAACCTGCAAGCCCCAGTTCCTCTCACTAAACCCCTCCCCCCATTCTCTCTCTCTCTTTGTCTCTAAATCTCAAACCCCTAATTTGTACCTGTAAAATCCCCTGACATGCAATCTCTATCTCACTTTGTCTCTCTCTAAACCCCTAATCTTTGTCTCTTTCTCTAAACCCTAATCCTCTAATTTTTCTCTTTCTCTCTAAACCCCAAAATCCCTAATCTCTCTCTCTCTCTCTCAACCCCTAAACTCCATTCTCTCTCTCTCTCTCTCTCTAAACTCCTAACCCCTAATCTCTATATTTCTTTAAACCCATAACCCTCAATCTCTCTCGAAACCCCTTACACCAAATCTCTCTCTCCCTCTCTTTAAACTCCTAACCCCCAATCTCTCTCTTTCCCACTCTCTCTCTAAACCCCTAATTTCTAATCTCTCTCTCTCTCTCTCTCTTTAAACCTATAATCTTCAATCTCTCTCTGTAAACCCCTAATTTCCAATCTCTCTCTCTCTCTCTCTCTCTCTCTCTGTATATATATATATATATCCCTAAGCTTCAATATATATCACTCTCAAACTCTCTCTCTCTCTCTCTCTCTCTCTCTCTCTCTCTCTCTCTCTCTCTCTCTCTCTCTCTCTAAAACCTTAACCACCAATCTCTCTCTGTAGCATCCAACCCCTCTCTCTCTAAACCCCAGCCCCCAATCTCTCTCTCTCTATCTTTCTCTAAAACACTAACCATAAATATTTCTCTCTATCTCTCTCTTTCTAAACACCAAGCCCTTAATATCCCTCTCTCTCTTTCTAAACCCCAAGCCCCCATTCTCCCTCTCACTCTCTTTCTAAAAAAAACCCTCAATATCTCTCTCTCTCTCTCTCTAAACCCCCAATTTCTATCTCCCCCCTGACCCCCATTCTTTTTTATTTCTCGATCTGTCTCTCTAAACCCCTAACCCTTGATCTCTGTCTCTAAATCCCTAACCTTTGATTCTCTCTCTCTATATATACCCTTAAAATATCTCTCTCTATACACCCCTAATCTTTAATCTATTTCTCCCTCTACCTCTATACCCCTATTAACCCCCAATATCTCTCGTTGTAATCCTCAAATACCCAATCTCTCTCTCTCTCTCTCTCTCTCTCTCTCTCTCTCTCTCTCTCAACCCCCCTCTAAACCCCTAAACTTGAATCTCTTTCTTTTTCTCATACCCTAACCTCCAATCTTTGTCTCTCTCTAAAAATCTAACCCCCAATCTCCCCCTTTGTATTTCTCTCTCTCTCTAAAGTACTAACACTCAATATCTTTCTCTTTAAACCCCAATATATCTCTCTCTTTAAACCCCTAACCCCAATCTCTCTCTCTCTCTCTCAACTACTAACACCCAATTTCTCTCTCTCTCTCTCTAACTACTAACACCCAATCTGTCTATCTTTAACCCCCAATATCTCTCTATCTTTAAACCCCTAACCCCAATATCTCTTCTCTCTCTCAACTACTAACCCTTAATATCTCCCTATATAAACCCCTAATCCACAATCACTCTCTATCTCTCTCTCTCAATATCACCTCAATAAACCCAAAATGCACACTCACATACTCCTCCCACTTGCCTATCTATCTCTAACCCCAACCACTAACCATCTATACTCCCTCTATGATCTCTCTCTCTACACCATACTAGCGACAATCTCTCGACCTATAAACTCATAACCTCCAATCTCTTTATATCTATCTCTAAAACCCTAACCTCCAATATCACTTTCTCTCTGAGTCTCTCTCTATATCCCTAATCCCAAACCTCTCTCTCTCTCTCTCTCTCTCTCTAACCTCCAATCTCACTCTCCCTCTCACTCTTTCTCAACCCAAAAAATCCAATCTCTCTCTTTGTGTCACTCTTTCTACAATCTCACTCTCCCTCTCACTCTTTCTAAACCCATTAAATCTAATCTCTCTTTCCCTGTCACTCTTTCTAAACCTGTAATATCCAATCTCTCTCTCAACTACTAATCCCTAATCTCTTTCTATAGAAACCCTTAACCCCCAATCACTCTCCATCTCTCTCTCGATATCACCTACCTCAGCCCCAAATGCACACCCACATAACCCTCCCCCCTCTCTATGTATCTCTAACCCCAACCATTGACCACCCATACTCCTTCCATGATCTCTCTCTCTACACCCTAAACCCATAATTTCTCTATCTCTAAAATCCTAACCTCAAATCTCTTCTTTCTCTCTTTAAATCGCTAACCTCCAATATGTTTTTTTATCTCAATCTCTCTCTATACCCCTAATCCCAAATATATATATCTCTCTCTAAATCCCTAACACTAAATATTTATCTCTCTAACCTCCAATCTCTTCTCCCTCTCACTCTCTCTAAACCCATAAAATCCAATCTCTCTCTCTCTAAACTCCTAACCCCAAATCTCTCTCTTTATCTCTCTCTCTCTACCTTAACCTATAACCCCTAAGCTCTATCTCTCAGTCACTCTCTCTCCCTAGAAACCTAAGCACAAACCCTAAATATCCCTCTCTCCTTCATTGTTGGAACCCTAATTTATCTCTCTCTCTAAGCCATGGATCCGCAGTCTTCCTCTGTCTAAGCCCCTAACACTCAATCTCTCTCTCTAAACCCCTAAACTCTAGTCCGTCTCTCTCTAAACCCCTAAACTCTAGTTCATCTCTCTTAAACTCCTAACCACCAATATCTCTCATTTGATCTTCCTCTCTCTAAACAACTAAATCCCAATCTTTCTCTCTCTCTCTCTAAACCACGAAACGACTAAATCCCAATCTCTTAGTTTCTCTCTTTATCTAAAGTCCTAACCTCCAATCTCTCCATTTTTCTCTCTCTCTAAAACCATAACTTGCAATCTCCCTCTTTCTTTAAACCTTTAACCCCGAATGTCCCTCTCTCTAAACCCCTAACCCCTAATCTTTCTCTCTCTCTAAACCCCTAAACCTGAATCTCTCTCTATCCCTATCTCTAAACTGCTAACACCTAATTTTCCTCTTTTTATATCTATCTCTCTATAAACCCCAACAAACAATCAATATCTCTATATAACCTCCAATATTTGTGTGTGTGCATCTGTATATATAAAAGCCTAATCCCCAATCTCTCTCTCTCTCTCTTCAAACCCCTAACCCCAATCTCTCTCTCTCTCTTCAAATACCTAACCCCAACCTCTCTCTCTCTCTCTAAATGCTTAAACCCCAATATACCTCTTTCTCCATCTCTCTCCAAACCCCTAACCCCAAATCTCTCTCTATTTCTCTCTCTCTCTCTATAAACCCTAACCCCTAAATCCTAATCTCTCTATCTTTCTCTAAACCAATATCCTTCATTAATATCTCTATCTCTATAACCCCCTAAATCCAAATCTCTCTCTCTCTCTTGCTCTCTCAATAACAACCCCCAATCTGTCTCTAAGAACCCATAATTCTCAATCTCTCTCAATCCTTAAAAACCCCTAACCTCCAATATCACTAGGCTCTCTCTCTCTCTCTCTAAGCCCCTAACCTCGAATATCTTTCTCTCTATATATAGTAACCCTAACCATTAATCTCCTCTCTCTCTAATAACCTATCACAAAATCTCACTCTCTCTCTTTAACCCCCCCCCCAATCCATCTCTAAGAACCCATAACTCTCAATATCTCTCGATCCTTGTAAACCCCTAACCTTTAATCTCACTGGGCTCTCTCTCCCTATGCCCCTAACCTCAAATATATTTCTCTCTATATATAGAAACCCTAACCATTAATCTCCTCTCTCTCTAATACCCTAACACAAATTCTCACTCTCTCTCTTTAAACCCCTAACGTCCAATATCTCTCCCTCTCTCTCTAGATATCTATATAAAGCCCAAACCCTAAATATATTTCTTTATTTAAACCCATAATTCCTAATCTCTCTCTCTCTTTGAACACCAACACCTAATCTCTCTCTCTCTCTCTCTCTCTCTCTCTCGTAGTATCTATCTATATTTCCTTCTCTCCATTTATTTCAACCCCTAACCCCTTATCTCTCTCTCTCTCTCTCTGTCTCTCTCTCTCATAGTATCTATCTTTCTCTCTCTCTCTCTCTCTCTCTCATAGTATCTATCATTCTCTCTCTCTCTCCCTTTCTTTCAACCCCTAACCCCTAATCTCTCTCTCTAAAATCCTCACCACCAATATATCTCTTTTTATCTTTCTCTATATCTAAACCCCTAACCCCCAATCTTTTTATCTCTCTCTAAAAAAATAGGCACCAATCTCTCTCTCTCTCTAAACCACTAACATTGAATCTCTCGCTATAAACCTCTCATCCCCTCAACCCCAACATATCTTAATTTAAACTCATAACCCCTAATTTCCCTCTCTCTCTCTCTCTAAACCACTAACCCTCAATCTCCCTTTTTAGATCTCCCTCTCTAATCCATAACACCCAATTAATCTCTCTCTCTATCCTCTAATCCATGTATATCTCTAAATAACCACCAATCTCTCTCTTTCTCTGAACCACTAATCTTGAATCTCTCTCTCTAAACCTCTCATCCTCTAAACCCCAACATATCTTTATTTAAACCCATAACCCCTAATTGCCCCCCCTCTCTCTCTAAACCACTAACCCTCAATATCCCTCTTTATTCCCCCTTCTCTAAACCATAACACCTGATCAATCTCTCTCTCTATCCTCTAATCCATCTATATCTCTCTAAACCCATAACCCCCATTCTCTCTTTCTCTAAACCACTAACCCCCAATATCTCTCTTCCTATCCCTCTCTCTCTAAACCCCTAACATCGAATCTCTCTCTCTCTCTCCCCCCACCACCCCTATCTCTCTCCATCTTTCCCTCCCTCTCTCAAACACCCTAACTTGGAATATCTCTCTGTCTCTCTCTCAGCCACTCACCCCTCTCCCCTAATATATGTTTCCTTAAATCCATACCCATAATCTCTCAATCTCTCTCTCGAAGCCCCTTTCCACCAATCTACTTCTTTTTGTCCCTCTCTATAAACCACTAAGCTAAATATCTCTCTCTCCCAAAACACATAACTCACAATCTCTCTCTCTCTCTCTCTAAATCCCTAACCCCAATTATATCTCTCTTTCTTTAAACCCATAACCCCCAATCTCTGTCTCCCTAAACACCTCATTTGAGATAAATCTCTCTCTCTCTCTCTCTCTCTAAATGCCTAACACCTAATATATCTCTCTCTAAACTTCTAACCCCCAATCTCCCTCTAAAACACTAAACTCCAATACCTCTCTCTCTCTCTCTCTCTCACACACACACACACTCATTATCTCTATCTAATCCTCTAGACCCAATATCCCTCTCTCTAAACCCTAACACCGTATCAATCTCTATGTGTGACGTTCAATCTCTATCTCTCTCTCTAAATCCCTAACCACCAATATCTTCTTGTAAAATTCATTCTCTCTCTCTCTCTCTCTCTCTCTCTCTCTCTAATCCCCTAAACACCATTATCTGTTATGTATCTAATATTACGAGAAATTATTTTAATGTTAATGTAGTATTAATTAAAACATAGGATCACACCCTTTCAGTGAAACAATGTATTTTTTACCTATAAAAGGTTTTCTCATCATTGTAATTAAATCATCAATAAATATTCAATTTTACTATGGTTAATTTCCGGAATTCATGTGGGTTTTAGAGTTTTAGTCGGCTTCAAGTGGTGTTGGTCGCTATGGGAAGACCCGGGTTTGCTGTAATGTACCAACAACACCCCTAGCTCACTGGCCCTTTCGGCGATAGACCGCGGAGCAGCCTGAAGTCTCACCCGAAGTGATTCTAATGGGTTGGCCAAAGACTCAAGTGTCTTCGACCAGGTTCTGTAGCATCTTGGGGTCTCGCAGGTCTTCTTAGCCAGCGAGGTCTCTCTCCACGACACGCAAATTTATCTTACTCGCGGGTTCTAACAGGGGAAGGACTCCTATTGCATCGCAACTTTCGGGGTGATGCACAAATTCTCCCTTGCTCCTAACCCACGATCTGCGGTATCTCACACCGTAGCTCCTCTGACGGTGCGATATCGCCTACTGTCAATGCGATATCTTCTATAGTACGGCCCAATGCGACCCTCAAGCCTCCAAAGCTGCCTTATGGGGTGGAATAACTCGGCCAACTGTTTATAGGGTGTTAAACAATCTTACTTGAACTTCCACAGTTCAACACACTCAACATCAGCTATACCTAAGTTGTTGAATAAGTATATTTGAAACACTTAATAGAGTGACTATTATTGTGTGAAGAAAGCGCTGATAAACTCATATGCAGACACTTGAAACATTTAAACTCACCTTTAACCTTCTAGAATGCTGTAACGGATATATAACATTCATGTAACAGATAACAGATATCAATTGAGTAAAGCACAATCACATGAAATAGTTGCATAACACACTGATTTTACGTGGTTCACTTCCAGGGTAGAAGCTATGTCCACAGAACTGTGTTTATATATTTTAACTTGGGGAAGTAAACACAGTTCCAGTGCACCTCATATGCAGCTCGAGATCTTCTGGGTAACTCCGCACACAGCCTGGATCCCTTCTCTCTTAGATCTCTTATCTTCTATATTTCCTTCTTACAATATACCGTTGTCTCTCTCTCTCTCTCTCTCTCTGTCAATCCCTGCGGATTGTTACATACATGATCCTGGAGTCAGCTACTGGTCACAGTAAGATAATACAGATGAAATACCAGGACCAGAGCTCGACTCTTACAATACTGAAAGCTAGAGACACTTAGCTAGAAGATTGACTCAATGGCTAACTATCTAACTGTCTACTGTCTAACTGCCTAACTTCCTAACCTTTTACAATACGATTTACATCCCTTTATATAGGCGTCCCGAAGGTATCGCCATTACAAAACTGTGGGCCTGTCCCAACAGTAACCCAAAAACCCTAACTGGTGACAGTCAGTGTATCTGTACTTGGAGTAGCCGCTTTCCGTCACACCACTGCTCTCTGCAGTCTTCCATGCTTCCCGGTGCTGACCATGGGTACTGGGCGCCGCTTCCCATTTTTTTTCCTTCGTCTTCAATACCTTGGCCTTGTTGCTCCTTTTCCTTTATGAGGGTAGCTGAGCCCTCCTGTCTCCGCCACTGCCTTCAATGCAGTGGGTGAGCTCTCTCTTCTTGACCGCTGCATTCAATGCAGTGGGTGAGCTCTCTCTTCTCAGCCGCTCAGGTACTGTCATCTTCTTTGACTTCTCTGTCCCGATAGTCACGGTTTTCGGCTCTGATCTGCAGCTAGAAACATACTACGGTGTCGCAGCTTTACCTTATCTCTTGTATCTTTTCCAAAATTGTCTATCTGCCAAAATGGCAGCTTCTCCTGTAGCTGCGGGACCCTGCTCGATCAGTCCCCTAACACTTACATGTGGCTCATCCCCGAGCCACTACCAGCGGGATTCTCCTGGTGTAGCTTCTCCTTGGCTTCCTGCGAAGTCCGTTTAAATTTGTCCCAAAGTCCTGTGACTTCGTTCTACATAGCCTCGACACACTCTTGTGCCGATTCAAGCATAGCTTGACTAATACTGGAGTCTTCTCTAGACTTAGTTTGTAGGTCTCTCGTATTTTTCCTTCCCTCATTGTCATGCTCTCGCTCTCGTCACTTGCGAGACCTTTAAGGATCTTCAAGTTTTGAGAAGTCTTCCACAAATATCCTTTCCTCTTTATCTGGGTTAGAAATTTTATCACAAAGGAAATAGGAATCTGTATCTTCCAGCCTTCTCAAACATTTCATTCAGTCTGGATCCGCGCTTATAAGAACTATACAGGCCTTGAATTCCATTCCAAGAACAAGCATTTTTCTGCATGCTGAATTTCTACTTCATTCCTTTCCCTTTTTCTTTTGTTTTTCTGTGTCTTGGATGCCTGTTTCTTGGTCCTTTCTTCTTTCCGTGATATCTTTTGGGAAAATCCACGCGCACAGTCAGAATCCCTTCTCTCTTAGATCTCATTTTTACTTTCTTCCTGCCTGTAGGTTTCTTCTCCTCAGTCTTCTGCTCTGTTTTCTTATCTTCAGTGATCTTCTCTTCTTCCTACTTCTCTGTAGCAAAGACTTTGATGGCATCTTCTACATCCGGCGCTTGAATCCTCATCCTTGGCAGATGTCTGACCTGTGATGCACCTAATTTCACAACCTTGGGCGGTGTCATCATAGCGGACACAAGGCCACCACGCTGGAACCTTTCCAAAATGTCTTCTATAGGTTCCTCCTCGGACAGAACCCACTTGGTGGAATACTCTGGATGGGCAATGGCTGCGAAATAGGGAAATCACAGCACTCTGTAACGGAATTAGCTCTGCACAGGGAAAACTTAACAACTTACTCCATAGCTCTCGAATATTTGCAAACGTAACCCTCCTCAATGAATGATTTCTTCCTTTATGCTGAAGACAATAATCCCAGACGCAACGGTCATCTAGGCTGAACCCATCGGTGGTATTAATTACATGGATGAGACCACACCCGTCATCCCGATCCTCATTAAATGCTGAAATCCGATCAAATTTCCATCGAAACCTGTGTGTAGGCGGCAGTCTCGTCGAAGATTTACTAAATTTAGAAAATTTATTATGTTGTTGCCAAATCTACGGTAAGGTATACCGGTCATTTATTCATTAACTTCCTGCCAGAAGGAGAATTGACTGGCCCTTTGTCTTTTTTTGAAAGTGTCTACGTGGCATGGGGAATCATCGCCTTACCACGATGTCACACCGCATCACCTGTACAAAACAACTTAAGTGTTTTTTTTTTTTTTGCAAGCCACTTATGACTTGTGCAAAATGAACCATCTTAATGTGATTCCTTGTACTTAGAATACCTGCCGGTGTAGACTAATTCCCAGTGCGATGCCTCCTTTCAACTACACTAGACATCTACACTCTTAAATCGGTTCTAAGTTAGGGCTGAGAGGTGGAGTGGCTGTCACTATAGAGCTTAAGCCTACTGCCATTAATCAACATGGGAAGAAGCTCCCCATTTAGTTTGCTGAGCTGAACGGCACCTCCTTCTGTAACTTGCTGTATCTGATATGGCCCCAACCAGTGCATCTTGAACTTCCCTGGAAACTTAATAAACTTACTGTCATAGAGGAGTACTAGGTCTCTGATCTGAAAAGTCTTACTCTTAATGTGTCTGTCATGCCAAGCTTTTTCTCATGCTTTCTGCACTTTTTGATGGAATCCGGCGATGAACCTGTCTTCCTCTAAGGAAAGCAACTGCGCTAGCCTTTCATTCACCGTGTCTGTATCAGCCATCCCGGTGATCTGAGCAATTCTTAAACCGGGGAGAATATACTCCATAGGCATAACAGCCTCCTGTCCATACACTAAGCTGAAATATGTGTGTCTTATAAGTTTCTTGCATGCAATCCTATATGCCCATAATACAGCGTTAACTCTGAGGTCCCAATCATTCCTTTGGCTGTTGCAGATCTTAGTAAGAGCATTTTCTAGAATCTTGTTAAAGGCCTCCACCGTACCATTAGCTTGTGGGTGGTAGGGAGTGTTGTTATGGTGCTATATCTGGAATTATTTCGTCAAGGCCTCAATGGTGTGGTTCAAGAAATGTGTGCCTTGATCACTCATCAAAATTATTGGGCATCCAAATGTACTGATGATGTTTTAAAAAATGAACTGTGCAGCTATAGTAGCATCACAATTTCTTACTGCTTTGGCCTCTACCCACCTGGTGAGGTACTATGTTCCAGTGATGATATATCTCACACCAGTTCATTTTCTTGGTGGGTTGATAGGACCTACAAATTCTATAGCCCACTTGTCAAATGCCTGCAGCGTAATCTGTGGTCGCAGCGGCATTTCATCTCGTCGTGAAGGTTTTCCTACCCTCTAGTAGATATCGCAGCATCTGCAAAAGTCCTTAGTGTCTTTGTGTAAAGTAGGCCACCATAATCCTACAGCTAGGATTTTTTGCATAGTCATCTTTCCTGCGAAATGACCTCTTGTGGTACCTGAATGTGCCTCTCTGATAATAGCCTCTTTTTCATGCGGCATAACACATCTGCGCATGACTTCATCTGGACCTAACTTGTATAGATGTCCTGCGATCAAGGTGAAGTCTAATGCTTTAACAACCAACTGCTTCTTTTGACGCTTAGTAAACTCAACAGGTTCCCATCATGTAGTGAGAAAGTGAATGATATCAGCATAGTATTCGTCTGTGATCTAGATAGAAAACAACTGCGCATCTGGAAAATTATCCTCTAGATTACTTGGATCTTCTCTTGATTCTATCCACGATAGATGATTAGGTCCAACATTCAATTTTCCTGGTTTCAAAATGATTTCAAAATCATACTCCTGAAATAGGAGTAACCATCTGCAGATTCTTCCCCCTAACACTGGCTTATTGACCAGATACTTCAACGCGGAATGGTCAGTAAACATCTTGAACGAGGTACCCAATAGGTAGTGCCTGAACTTCTGTAGAGCATACACCATAGCTAAGCCTTCTCTTTATGTCATGGTGTAGTTCTTTTCTGCTGGAGTATGCGATAGGATGATCAATACCCCCTTCTCCTGGTTACGTTAAAACAATCCCTAGTGCGATGCCAGATGCATCCACATGTACATGAAACGGCTTAGTCTAGTCTGGAAATACTATGATGGGTGCTGTAACCATATTTTCTTCAAGTGTGTCTAGACTTTACTGGAATTCCTCATTTGATAGGAATTTCACGTCTTTCTTTAACAATTTTTCCATCGGTGCTGTAATCTTTGCATATCCCTTGATGAATTTTCTGTAGTACCCGGTATGACCAAGTACTATCCTCAATTGCTTGACTGAGTTGGGTGCTGGAAGATTTACAATGATGGAAATCTTTGCGAGATCTACCATCAAGCCTTGTCTATAAACAATGTGACCCAACAAAATACCAAATGGCGCACAGAATATACATTTTTTCAAGTTCAGAGAAATCTGGTACTGCCTACATTTTTCTAACATCAGTCTTAAATCTCCTATGTGCTTGTCGATTAATCCAAATACAGTCCAATCATCAAAATAAACCTCTAGGAATTTATGGATGTATTCTTTAAATAAAGCAACTACTACTCTAGAAAAGATAGCTGGTGCATTCTTAAGGCCAAAGGGCATTACCATCTACTGGAATGAGCCCCATTCTGTTGCAAAAGTGGTCTTATGTTGATCTTCTGGGTGGATTCTGATCTGGTGATAGCCTAAAAATCCATTAGTGAAGGAGTAGACCTCCTGTCCTCCCACATTGTCTAACACTTCATTAGTGAAAGGTGTCGAAAATGGATCATGAAGCGATGCATCGTTGAGTTTACGCAAGTCGACACAGATCCTGATGTCTCCTTTGGTTTTCTTTTCTTGTACGACCATGGGACTAACCCATTCACTCTCTTCTATGGGCTCAATGATGCCTACTTCTAGCATCTTATCGATCTCATATTTAACCTTTTCTTTGTGGATTTAATCTATATGGACGCTGCTTGACTGGTCTAGCATCCTCTTTCAATGGTATCCTCATTACTACCAGGTCTCCAACTATTCCCTTCATATCTGTGAACTTTGTGGGGAACAGGTCCTGATAGTCATGTAGCAAGTCTACAATCTGTCCTACTGATTCATCGTCCCAATAGTCTCCAATAGAGGAAAACTTTGGTTCTGTGTCTATGCCAATATTGATCTTTTTAATTTTGATGGGGTCTGTGATTGCTGGAATCTGTAGCTTCGGTCCATCAACATCGCAAGTCCCTTCTGACTCTGGAATGTTGATGTTGCGAGGATCCTCATCTTCATCCTCATCCTCTGGTTTTGCTGTGAAGTTATAGAACTCGAGCGAATCTTCTAACTGGATGGCCCACTCAGGTTGAGTATGTACTGATAGGGTACAGTCCTGAAATATCTTAATCTTTATTACATCTAGGGCCTGATCAACACTTGGATACTCAGATTCAAAAGTGAACATGAGTAGAAAGCTGTCTATCATAAGTGGCCATGTAGTCGTTCCCTTGCGCAATTCAGTCTCTGTGTACTAGTTCCTTGGAACTGTGTCCAAAGTGTGAATGAATCGGTGAACCCATTCATCCTCGAGAATGTCCAACCAATTCTGTTCACAAGTATGAATATGTGACCTGGGGTCACTTTCTCCTGTGTATTTCTACTAGACATTATCCCTGTCAGTAGAGAATCTGATCGCCATCAATCTCTTAAGATCATCCCATGATGCGATATTCTCTTTATGTGCATGCCAACATCTTGCAGGTGTGGCTCGTACTGCAAGGTCCATAGCTATGATCCTCTGCTCATGAGGAATTTGTTGTTCAAATTGCGGGAGAAAGTCCTGGATATCTGTTAGGCCATGAAATGATGGAATCTTGTTAGTCTCTGCGCCAATCCATCGCAGTGACTTAGTCATAAACGCACATCTGCGCGCTGAGACTTCGTAAAGTCTGTTCTGCCAGTTTTCTAGACCAATATCCGAATCCGATGCGCATGAGCTGTTGCATCGCCAACTAATGTTCCCTTCTACGGTTGGATTGATCTAGTCACTCTAGTTCACAGTCATCTGATAGATACTCTCCATGTTACGTGCCTCTTCCTCTGCTCAGATAGGTTCAAGGTATCTACGACCCTGAAGAGGATCCAATCGTGCGATGACCCGGATCAGCACATCCTCAAAGGTCATTTGTCTTCTCTTTAGGTCGATAACGGCCATGTTACCGATCACCCAATCAATGCCTAGTAATGCTGGATATGGTCTACTATCACCAATGATTTCTATAACTTCAAATTCCATAGAGCTGCGAACTCCGTCAATGTCAACTAGCACCTGCGGTAATCGACCCAGTGGCGATACCCACTGCTGATTAGCTAATCTCAAATGGATAGGTGATATGACTAAATTAGGACTACCCATATGTTCCCATGTCTTCTTAGTCAGAACATTTACCTCTGATCCTAGATCTAGGATCACCTCATCCATTTCAAATTCTCCAACTTGTGTTGTGAGTCACATCTGTCTTCCTGTTCTTGTGTGTCCCATAATATTATGAATAGCATGCTGCGCACTACTCATAGAAGAAGATGGAAGGCACTAATCTATGATGTGTTGAAGTTCTCCGATATATTGCTCATTTCTCATGAGTTTTAAACAACTCCGCAGGAAGGATTGTACACTTCCTGTCGACTCGTCCTTGTCGCTTCTTCCCGATGTGGTAGCCTGCGATATCTGTACAGGGATAATGACACTAGGTGTTTGCTGCGGTATGCCCCTATATGGCAGTACCTATGATCCTGATTGCGTAGGGTCATCAAAGAAAGTCTTAGCTTCCTAAAATGTCTGTTTATTCTTCTGTAGGTCAAGTGGTGTTGATTTGTTAGGAGCTTTGCGCACCCACTCCTGACCTGTGTTCTTTTCAGTATCCTGTGATGTCCCACTAGTGGAAGCACCACTGCGAGTCACAATGTTGACTCTTGGTTCTGGTTTTTCCTGCTCAGCAACAATAAGTTGGATGTTCTAGTGTACTGCTGGCTTAGGTTCTCTGATCTTAGCTATCAAGGTAGGACATTATTCTATAGCGTGATCGTAAGATTTGCAATAGTTACATGTGGTAGTGGGGCTCTGACAGTCCCTAGAATAATGTCCTACAACTCCATAGTTGTAACAAGTGATTGGTCCACGACCACAGACAAATCCTTCTCCACAGCCAAAGCCTCCTCCATGGCCTTGTCCTCTGAATCCTCCTCCATGGCCAACATGAGCCAGATCATGCTGTGGTCCTGCTACTGGACCCTGTGTTTCTGATTGGACTTTGTACAAGTCATGTTTTCTATCTAACATGAGATCATAGGCTCTACAATTGTGTTCATCGTGTCCTACCAACTTGCAGAAGTTACAGTATAAGTTCTTAGGGGTCTGTACGTACTTCTGAAGTAGAGGGCATTGCTGAGGTGGATGTCCTCTTGTTTTGCATAGTTCACACCACGACCCGTGGGTCTGCGGTAAGTGGTTAGGAGCCCCACTTGCTAGATATTATACAAAAACTGGACAGTTGTCTTTAGTATGGCCTTGTGCTTTACACTTTGTGCACCATATTTCTTGAGAAACCTCTTTCCCTTTCTTAATCTCATGCAACTGTAATGTGAGATTAGCTAACTGGTTTTACAGGTTTGTCATACCTGTGCTGGTTTCAGCTAGAGGTGAAGCCTCTAGTTTCATCGCCATCTCCAACGCGTCATACTGCATCTGGAGTTTCTGCTGCATTAATGGCAGTCTGATGTGAGGGAGCAGCGCTGCAATAAACCATTCCTTATGCTGCTTCGGTGCAAACTCAAAGCTGACTTGGTCTATAAGGGCTTTGAATTTCTGATCGAAGTCCCATACTGACTCTGTAGGTAGCTATTTAATTTCTTTGAGCTCTGTAATGCACTGTGACTCAGACTTAGGTTTCTTAAACTCTTTAATCATGGCGGTCCTGACCTGTATAAGTGTTCTGGGTATCACTGTGGTATACTTCATATACCATGTTAAGGCTCATTCCCTAAGTGTGGTGACCAACTGTACAAGTTTAATATTATCATCTTGGATTCCTTTAATGGTCCACATGGCTTCACATAGAAACCAATGCTCCTCTTCTTCCCCTGTACCCTTAAAGGTAGGTAGCTTCATATCATCCCCCATTCTATTTCTACGTGGTGGATGTGGATTTGTTGTGTTACTACCACTCGGCAGTGTAGGTGGAGGTGATGTAGCAGTAGTATGTACTGTCTGCGAGCTACTAGATGGAGTTCCTATGGGATTGTTCTGAGTCCCGGTCTATTTCTGTGGGGTATAAGGGTGGTAAGGGATACCCCCTTATGTTCTATCTGTATTACTATGACTCTGTTGTCTGGTATTATCTGAACTGTCTTCAAATATGAGAGATCTGAAATCTACTTTATATTTCTTTTCACTACGTGTACATCCAATGTCATCGAAATCACTCTCAAACTCTTGTGACATTACAGTTTCTTAACTTATTGGTCTGAAACTATATCCATTACTCCTTTTTCATGTAATAACATCTTAATGGACAAGTTTAAAGAGTTTAGGTACTTACCGCGATATCCTTTGAAGAAGTACCGCTCAGCCTCGCTGAAGCTTTTTCTCTGTTCAACTGCAAACTCTATGATGAAGCCTTCTAGCACACTCGCAAGGCAGAAGTCTATTGTACTCGTAATGGGATTATTAAGGCTCTTCATGGTCTGAATTAGCTCCGGTGTCCAGACAATGTTTCTTTTCTTCTTGAATATGATCTGATCAATCAACTTTGATAACCAGTCGTAAAGCTCATTTCCATAGGTCTCAAAAAATATCGTATGCAGGTCTGTAAAGATATGTTTTTGTAACCAGTCCTCTGTACTCAGTCTAGGACTCTTGTTCTCTTGTTTGAAAAATTATTTCTCCTTAGACCCAACCCACTAGTTGAGTTTGTCTTTAGTAGGATGCCAACATAACATTAGTGCTCAATTTGTTCAAAAATGGCAACGGAACCATTTGTTGGTTGCTATGGGCAGACCCAGGTTTACTGTAATGTACCAACAACACCCCTAGCTCACTGGCCCTTACGGTGATAGACCACGGAGCGACTTGAAGTCTCACCCGAAGTGATTCTAATGGGTTGGCCAAAGACTCAAGTGTCTTCGACCAGGTTCTGTAGCATCATGGGGTCTCACAGCTCTTCTTAGCCAGTGAGTTCTCTCTCCGTGACGCACAGATTTCTCTTACTCGTGGGTTCTGATAGGGGAAGGAATCCTATTGCATTGTAAATTTTGGGGTGATGCACAAACTCTCCCTTCCTCCTAACCCACAATCTGCGGTATCTCACGCCATAGCTCCTCTGACGGTGGGATATCACCTACTGTCAATGCGATATCTTCTATAGTATGGCCCAATGCGACCCTCAAGATCCAAATTTTCCTTACAGGGTGGAATAACTCTGCCAATTCCTTACAGGGTGTTAAACAATCTTACTTGAACTTCCACGGTTCAACACACTCAACATCAACTATACCTAGCTTGCCAAATAAGTATATTTGAAACACTTAACAGAGTGACTATTACTGTGTGAAGCAAGCGCTGATAAACTCATATGCAGACACTTGAAACATTTAAACTAGCCTTTAACCTTCTAGAATGCTGTAACTAAATGAGAACATACAGACATTTACTAACTGATATATAACATTCATGTAACAGATAACAAATATCAACTGAGTAAAGCACAATCGCATGAAACAGTCACATAACACACTGATTTTACGTGGTTCACTTCCAGGGTAGAAGCTATGTCCACAGAACTATGTTTATATATTATAACTTGGGGAAGTAAACACAGTTTTTATGCACCTCATATGCAGCTCGAGATCTTCTGGGTAACTCCGCACACAGCGTGTACCACTTCTCTCTTAGATCTCTTATCTTCTATATTGCCTTCTTACAATATACCCTTCTCTCTCTCTCTCTCTCTATCAATCCCTGCGGATTGTTACATACATGCTCCTGGAGTCAGCTACTAGTCACAGTAAGATAATACAGATGAAATACCAGGACCAGAGCTCGACTCTTACAATAATGAAAGCTAGAGACACTTAGCTAGAAGATTAACTCAATGGCTAACTATCTAACTGTCTACTATCTAACTGCCTAACCTTTTACAATACGATTTACATCCCTTTATATAGGCGGCCCAAAGGTTTCACCATTACAAAATTGTGGGCCTGTCCCACCAAGAACCCAAAAACCCTAACTGGTGACAGTTGACGTATCTGTACTTGGAGTATCCTCTTTCCATCACACCACTGCTCTCTGCAGTCTTCCATGCTTCCCAGCGCTAACCATGGGTACTAGGCGCCGCTTCCCATTTTTTGTCCTTCATCTTCAATACCTTGGCCTCGTTGCTCCTTTTCCTTTATGAGGGTAGCTGAGCCCTCCTGTCTCCGCCGCTGCATTCAATGCAGTGGGTGAGCTCTCTATTCTCGACCGTTGCCTTCAATGCAGTGGGTGATCTCTCTCTTCTCGGTCACTTAGGTAATGTCGTCTTCTTTGAATTCTATGTCCTAATAGTCACGGTTTTCGGCTCTGATCTGTAGCTAGAAACATACTACGGCGTCGTAGCTTTACCTTATCTCTTGTATCTTCGCCAAAACTGTCTATCCGCCAAAATGGCAGCTTCTCTTGTAGCTGTGGGACCCTGCTCCAACAAGTGGTATTAGAGAGAGGTTACTATTCAAGCTTCTAGGGATTCCCTAAAAAATAGGACCTTGTCCTTAAAAAATAAAAGGTAAAAGTAACCCTCGCCCCAAAAAAAAGTAAAACAAAAAAAGGGGTAAAAATGAAACCACACATGGTTTCTTAATAAGTGGGTTCGGGTTTGAATATAAAGTGCAAAATAATTACTTGTAAAGAGAAAGTGATATTTGAACTTAGGTGGGTAATGTAACACTCATCCCTCCCAACCACCCAATCTACTCACATTTTACAAAACTTAAGGGAAAATAAAGATTTTATTATATAATAATTAATTATTATTCCTTAAACCTCACCATTCTTAATAAAACAAAATTCCTCCCTGCAAAAGAAAAATGACAGAAATGAATGAAATTAAACAAAGAATGGAGAAATTAGAGCTTAACAAAGGCCAAAGTTCTAAAAATATTGAGGGTTTACACTCAAGACTCAACCAAATCAAAGGAAAACTATCAGAGACTGTCAAAAAAGAAGTCAACGAAGCAGTATCTTGGGAGATGGAAGGTGTAAAAAGAAACATCACAGTATTGTTCGAATCCGGGTTAAGCAAACTTGAGCATCATTTGGAAAACAAAATTACTACATTAGTGTGCAATATGTCAAAGGAAGACCAACCATCCTCAAATTCAAGGCACCATAAGACAATCCCTCCCAAAAGAAGAAGTCCACAAGAAGAGTTCGATCACGATCTCTCTCCAAATCATGAGCAGTCACTTTCTCCTCCAAAAAGGAATGGATATCAAATGAAACCCAATTTAGAATTGTCAAAATCCAATGGAGACACAAAACGGAGCGTGGCGTGGATCAACAAGGCAGAAGAATTTTTTTCCATACACAATATCACAGCTAACAAGGAAATGATAAAATATGCCTCTATGCAACTAGAAGAGTGGGTTTACAATTGGTACATGTGGTGGAAGGTTACAACACAGGAAACTAAGTGCAAGTGGAGAACATTCAAAAATGATTTCTTTAAGAGGTTTGAATACTTAAAAGAAAAAGACTTCTTCACAAAACTTACCAGACTGCAGCAAAAAGACGATGTCGATGAATACACCGACGAATGGGAAGCCCTGGAAACAATGTGCTAGAACTCACAGATAGCCAATTCCTCTAGAATTATGTGTATCAACTAAAACCCTATATAAGAGATGAACTAGAGATACTAAATGTATCAACCTTAGACAAGGCGAGACGCAAGGCAAAAATCATTGAAGAAAAATTAAAAAAATCGTGGAACAAAAAACATGACAAAGATAGAAGGTCTATTCCAAATACAAAAACTGACACCAAATACCAGCCACCACATCTAAGGAATGACAACAAAACCACCTTAGAATCCCAACGAATGAAAGAAGGAAAGTGTAAGTATTGCGGAGAGAAGTGGGACCCAAGACACAGATGTTTAAAAAAAGAGACCACCAAGAACCTATATCAATGTGAAGCAGAAGAAGAAGACAAGTCAGATAGCGATGAATCCGACATAGAAGAAACTCGTGACATCGAAAATCCCTTGTCAGATTCAGAAGATGAAGAAACTCCCAAAATATCAATTGCAACCATAACAGGAATACACCAACCACAAACATTAAAATTAAAAGGGCATATAAAAAATAACAATGTTGTAGCCCTATTCGACACAGGAAGCACCCATAATTTCATCAACGTAAGTGTTGCAAAGAGGGTTAACCTTTTCATATATCCAATACCCAACATGAAAGTAATGGTAGCAGATGGAAAGAAGATTGAAAAAGTAGGGAAATGCCACAAAGTCAAGCTGCAAATACAAGACTATAACCTTGAGTCAGAATTTTATGTAGTGCCCTTAGGAGGAGTTGATGCAATATTAGGAATTCAGTGGTTGCAAACACTAGGTATCTACTCAGAAAACCACCAAGAACACTTTATAAATTTTAAATGGCAAGGAGAAAGATACATATTATATGGGTTCCAACCCCCTTGCACGCAAATTGTGTCATCCCACAAAATGGAGAAGCTAATTCGAAAAGGAGCACCAGAATATGTCATACAATTCCAGGAGATGGAATTATTAACATCAGAAGTACTTAAACAAGATCATCCAGAGATCCAAGGATTAATCCAAAAATACAAAAAAGTATTCGAAGACCTCCCCATAGAGTTACCACCAAAAAGGAAGATCGAGCATGCCATCGAAATCAAGTCAGGATCCAGCCCTGTCAATGTTAAACCCTATAGATATCCACACCACCATAAGATGGAGATTGAAATATTAATCTGTGATTTATTGAAATGTGGAGTGATTACAGAAAGTTGAAGTCCTTATGCTGCACCAGTAGTACTGGTACGAAAGAAGGATGGATCATTTAGGCTATGCATCGATTATAGAGGACTAAACAAAATAACTATTAAAGACAAATTCCCCATTCCATTTATCGATGAAATGTTGGATGAAATGCATGGCATAAGGTACTTTTCAAAATTAGACTTAAGGTTAGGATATTAGCAAATCAGAGTAAGGCTAGAAGATGTGGTGAAGATAGCTTTCCGAACCCATTAGGGACATTACGAATTTAAGGTAATGCCTTTTGGGCTAACTAATGCCCCAGTGACATTTCAAGCAACCATGAATAACCTATTCAAGTCATTCCTAAGGAAGTTTGTATTAGTGTTTTTCGATGACATCCTTATATACAGTAAGACATGGAAGGATCATCTCACACACCTAGAATAGGTGCTCTCTATTTTAAAAGAAAATCAATTCTACGCCAAGATGTCCAAATGCACATTCGCTAAAGAAGAAGTGAGCTATATTGGACACATAATATCTAAAGGAGTCAAGGTTGATCCAGAAAAAATCAAATCCATCATAGAATGGCCCAACCCTATAAACATTTCCAAGTTAAGAGGATTCCTTGGGCTAATGGGATACTACAGAAGATTCATTAGGAATTATGTGCACGGAACCGCACCCTTATCCATCCTTCTAAAAAAGAATGCATTCCATTGGAATGAAGAAGCGGAAAAATGTTTTGAAGCCTTAAAAGGAATTATGTCCTCCACACCTATATGAGCTACCCCAGACTTCTCCAAACCATTCATGATAGAATGTGATGCTTCAGGTTATGGGTTGGGAGCAGTATTAATGCAAGATGAACACCCGATAGCTTTTGAGAGTAGGAAATTAAACAAGCGAGAACAATTGAAGTCTACATATGATAAAGAAATGCTGGCAATTATGTAGGCATTGGTAAAGTGGGGACAATACCTCTTAGGGAGCAAATTCATGATCCACACAGACCATAATAGTCTTCAATACCTACTTCAAAAGAAAACATTGTCCACGGAACAACAGAAGTGGATAGAAAAAATTGCTACTTTCAACATGGAAATAATACACAAAAAAGGGAAGGAAAATGTAGTCACAGATGCACTCTCCAGAAAAGATGGGGATATTACCTCTTACTGCATCTCAGTTGCAATTCTAGAATGGTTGAATGAAATACGAGGTGAATACACCAAAGACCCAGAAACAAGCACTATAATTAACAACTCCAACCGTGACCCCAAGTTTGAATGGAAAAACGATATTCTTTGGTCTAAGGGGAGGATTTATTTGAACTCAAACTCTAAATTCAAGTTTAAATCAATAAAACAATCCCATGATTCACCAGCCGCCGGACATGTAGGATTCTTCAAATATTATTATAATGCAAGAAGGTCATTTTTCTGGAATGGAATGCACAAAGATATCCAGCAATATGTGACAGAATGCGACAATTTCCAGAGAAACAAAAGTGAAAATGTTTTAACCCCAGGGTTACTCCAACCCTTACACATTCCAAACCAAAAATGGGAAGAGATATCGATGGATTTCATCGATGGGTTACCTCCGTCAGAAGGAAAGGACAAGATCCTTGTAGTGGTCGATCGATTAACCAAATTTTCTCACTTCATGGCAATAAAAAAAATAGACATGGCAAAACAAATTGCAGAAGTATTTTGCAAAAATGTCTACAAATTGCATGGCTTCCCAAAAGTCATCATCAGCGACAGAGATGCAAAATTTAATGGAAAATTTTGGAGGGAATTCTTTAAAAAAATGGGTACATCACCTAATATGAGCTTAGCTTACCACCCCCAAACAAATGGTTAGATTGAAGTCATAAATAAATGCTTAGAATCATATCTACATTGTTTCATAACAGATAAACAAAACCATTGGTCTCAATGGTTACACTTAGCAGAATGGTGGTACAATTCAACATACCACACCTCCGCAAAAATGATCCCCTTCCAAGCATTATATGGGTATGAACCTCCAAATTGGAAGGAGTTAGTTCTGAACGACAGTAATTTTCCAGAAGTAAGGAACCAACTAGAGAAATCCCAAAAAACAATTGAATTACTAAAGGATAACTTAATCATGGCACAGAACCGCATGAGGCAACAAGCAGATCAACGTAGAACCGAAAGAGAATTTGAAGTAGGAGATTGGGTATTTGTAAGACTCCAAACTTATAAACAGGTATCCCTTAAAAGTGGAGGGAAACACAAGTTGGCCCCAAAGTTCTATGGACCGTACTATATTATCCAAAAGATTAGTCAAGTGGCATATAAATTACAGTTACCTGATAAAAGTCGTATCCATAATGTCTTCCATGTATCATGTCTCAAAACAATGTTGGGTAAACATCAAATAGTACAAACAATACTTCCTATGTTAGATGAATAAGGAAGGGTCATTGGGGAACTTGAGGCAATCATTGCAATCCGAGAAAGAAAACTCTGTTCTAGAACACTCAAGGAATATCTCGTTAAGTGGAAGACTTTTCCAAATGAAGACGCATCATGGGAGACAGAACAGTTTCGTCAACAGTACCCGTCCTTACCCTTGCTTTGAGGGAAAATCATTCTAAAAGACGGCGGCAATGTTATGTACCTAATATTACGAGCAATTATTTTAATATTAATGTAGTATTAATTAAAACATAGGATCACACCCTTTTAGTGAAACAGTGTATTTTTTACCTATAAAAGGTTTTCTCATCATTGTAATTAAATCATCAATCAATATTAAATTTTATTGTGGTTAATTTTCAGAATTCATGTGGGTTTTAGAGTTTTAGTCGGCTTCATTATCTCTCTCTCTCTCTCTAAACCCTTAACCCCAATCTCTCTCTCTAAAACACTAACAACAAATATCTCTCTCTCTCTCTCAAAATTGTCAACACCAATCTCACTCTCTCTCTCTCTAAATTTTCAATGCTAATCTCCTTCTCTCTCTCTCTAAACCCCTAACCCTGAATCTCTCTCTCTAAACCTCTCACCCCCAATCTCTTTCTATTTCTTACTCTCTCTCTCTCTCTAAACCAATATACCCCACTCTCCCTCTATCTCTAAACCCCTAACCCCTAATCTCTCTCTCTAAACCCCTGATCTCCAATCTCTCTCTATAAATTACTAAGACCTATTATTTTTTGCTTTATATCTCTAAACCCATATTAACCCTCAATATCTATATGGAAAATTCAAACCGTAAATCTCTCTCTCTCTCTCTCTCTCTTTAAACCCCTAACCTTGAATCTCAGTCTCTCTCTAAATACCTAACCCTTGATCTGCCTCTTTCTCCCTCTTTCTCTATTTAAATTTCTAACACCTAATCGATCTCTCTTTAACCCCCAATATCTATCTCTATCTTTAAAACCCGTAACTCCAGTCACTCTCTAAACCACCATTCTCTCTCTAAACCCCTAACCCTCACTCTCTCTCTCTTTCTATAATATATATATATATATAAACCCTATTTCTCTCTATCTCTAAAAACCCCCAACCCTATCTCTCTCTATCTCTAAAAACCACTAACTCGAGTCACTCTCTAAACTACTAATCCCTAATCTCTCTCTTTATAAACCCCTAACCTCCAATCACTCTCTATCTCTCTCCCTCTCACCTCCACAAACATCACATACCCCTTCCCCCTCTCTATCTATCTCTCCCACCACTAATGAAAACCCAAAATCCCTCCATGGTCTCTCTCTTTGATTCCATATTCAACCTCTCTCTCTCTCTCTCTCTCTCTCTCTCTCTCTCTCTCTCTCTCTCTCTCTCTCTCTCTCTCTACACCCCAAACACACACTATATTTATCTAAATCCATAACCATAAATATATTAATCTCTTTCTCCCTAAACCCCTAAACCCCTAACCTCAAATCTCTCTCTCTCTCACTCACTCTCTCTCTAAACCCCTAATCCCCAATCTCCATCTTTTGATCTTTCTATCTCTCTCTAAATCCCTAACATTGAATACATATCTCTCTCTCAACACCTAACCCCAAATCTCTCTCTCTCTCTTTCTCTCTCTCTCAATCTCTAAGGCCCAATCTATATCTCTCCCTAATACCCCCTACATAACCCCAAATCTCTCTCTCTCTCTCTCTCTATCACACACACACACACACACATTTTTGAGTCCCCAATCTATTTATGTATACACCGAACCCATAATCTCTCTCTCTCTCTCGAACCTCACACCAGATCTCTCGCTCTCTCAAACACTAAGTTCCAATCTCTCTCTTTACCAGCCCCTAACCTCTAATCTCTCTCTCTCTAAGCCCCTAACCCCCAATCCATCTCTATATAAGCCCCTCAACCCCAATCTCTTTCTCTCTAAACCCATCACCCCTAATCTCTCTCTCTCTCTCTCTCTCTCTAAACCCCTAATGCCTAATCCCTCTCTCTCCCTCTTGCTCTCTCTAAGCCCCTAATTCGTAATCCCTCTCTCTCCCTCTCACTCTAAAACTCTAACCCTATTCTCTCTCTCTAATCCCCTCACCTACAATCTCTCTCTCTCTCTCTCTCTCTCTCTCTCTCTCTCTCTCTCTCACACACACACACACACACACACACACACAATATCTAATCTCCTAGCCCCCACTTTACCCCTATATATCTCCATTTCTCTCTAAACCATAACACTGAATCAATCTCTCTAAACCCTTAACCCCAATCTCTCTCTCTAAAACACTAACCAAATATCTCTCTCTCTCTCTCTCTCTCTCTCTCTCTCTAAATTTCCCACGCCAATCTCACTCTCTCTATCTCTCTAAAACCATAAACCCCAATATCTCTCTCTAAACCCCTAGCCCGAATCTCTCTCCCACTCTATAAACCCTTAACCCCAATATCTCTCTCTCTCTCTAAAACATTTACTAAATTTCTCTCTCTCTCTCTAAATTTCCAATCCCAATATTTCTCTCTTTATCTCTCTAAAACCATAAGCTCTAATCTCTCTCTAAACCCCTAACATGAATCTCGCTCTCTCTCTAAACACCTCATGCATATTCTCTTGTTGTTCCTTACTCTCTCTCTCTCTAAACCAATAAACCATTATGTCTCTCTTTCTCTCTAAAACCCTAGCCCCTAATCTCTCTCTCTCTCTCTCTCTCTCCCTCTCCAAATACCTAACCTCCAATATCTCTATCTTTATACACCTAATCTAGATTATTTTTCTCTTTCTATCTCTAAACCCCTATTAACCCATAATCTCTCTTTGTAAACTTCAACCCCAAGTATATCTCTCTCTAAACCCCTAACCTTGAATCTCACTCTCCCTCTAAATCCCTAACCTCTAATGTCCCTCTTTTTATCTGTATCTCTCTAAATTTCTAGCATGTAATGGATCTTTATCTTTAACCCCCTGTTAGCACAAATATTTCACCTTCTGCGGATAGTAAGGTGTTCCACTGGCCTAAATAGTTCAGATCCAGATCAAATGAATGACAAAGGTTGAAGACCCTCCCTGGATGTTGTAGATTCCTGGAATGTGATGCTTCAATAGTAAACCTGTGTACCTGCAACTAGATTAAACACGCATACACATCAAAGTTGCCATAATATAATCTATTGATCCATGTTAGTGACTAAGGAATCTAACAACATATACATGTGAAATCAAACAACAATACTAATGTGGGACAGAAATCAGCTTTGCATTAAGATAAAATGGAGAAGTTTACAACCAATTAAGCCTTAGTGTCGACATGCATCTCCATGAAACCAAACACTATCATCCCCATAAGCTCCAAATTTTCTCTCTATGCTCCCCAATGGCTTGGGCCAAGTGATCAATCCAACAGCATAACAATATCTTAAGAGTTCTCCCCCTCAACCATGGACATGAGCTTATATTTATAAGGCTCAATGGATAGGAACGGTTGAGATATTTGTGGATGAGGTGGCCTCTAAGATCCTAGGATGGGGGATCTCAAGCTCAAATGACTCACAATGATAGGGATAAGGGAGGACACGAGGCTCATGATCTAGAAGCCTTGAGAAACTTCTCTTTTTCCCATTTTACCAAGGGTGCCACATTTCTCCTTCAATGATAGAATGGTTCGAGTAAGAAACACTTATGGACTAAGGGCCATAAGCGGTGACACCACTTGTGGCTAACAAGGGATAGGCAATGCGAGCAAGGTACCGCTCATGGATAAAGGGGAAAGCGCGGTGCTACGCATTTTTGTGAAAGATTGACAAATGGTATGAATTTCAACTTCAAGTGCTGGGATTAAGGGAAAATAGGTATGTCAAGGGTCTCATCACATGATGGTGAGAGGATTTTGGTATAATAGGATGCCCCCAAAAGCATGAGTCTTAGAGGGATATGATAAACAAGAGCTTTGAGAGAAAAAGTTGTTGCTACGAGGTGAAAATGTTAGCTCGATCGGAGCATGTTGTCAAGTAGGAATCTGTAGTACATCAGTATGTTGACTCATAGATACAAGTAACCAACTCATGGCTGTAGACCAATACAAGGAAGATCCATGAGAGGAATAAAAAAACATGGTTAGTAGATTACAGTGTAGATCCATGTGATAGAGGACTCAAACTTGGACATAGCTACCAGAAATACAATGTAGATCTATGTCATACAGACATAAGTTTTAGCATAGCCACAACCATACAAATGTGGATCCATGCTAGATATCCAAAACTCCATTGCAACCTGGGGAAAAGCAATGAGCGCTTTAAACAAATACCTAGGGTCTTCGTCTCATCTTCCACAAAGTACGATTATATCCATGTGATTACAATGATACGAAGTCGAACATGGTAGAAACCAATTGATTACTGGCCAATGATGTGAACCGTTAACAAGTGCAAGGGAGATCACCATTAGTGTCAATGATTCCCAAGGTACCCTAGTACAATCTACTAAGTGTGAATAGATGTCCTGATGTCGAACACCCAATCAATTCTATCGATCAAAGTTCAATGATGTGAACCTATGTAGAGAGCGAGAGAATCTGTCATTAAGGCATACAGATCTCAAGGTACCAAATATTGTTTCTAAGACTATTTCCTGGATAATGAGATGATGTCGACAGGAACAGTCTCGTCGAAGGAGGGCCATAATGAGTCCCACATTGACTACACGAAACTTAGAACATAGTTTTGGAATGATGTGAATGTAGTAACCATAAGACTGACTCAAAAATACTGACACAAAGAGTGTGTGGACTGCAGAGGTAAAACTTCTTCAAATCACCTTTGAACATTAGGCAGCACGACAAAAATACTTGGCAGCATGACTGAATGGGATAAACACACAATGTGATAGTGGACAATGCATTTTTTTGAAAGACTCAAAGGAGTGACATGACTCATGAAAGTGAATCGTCACGGAGATTAGATGAATACCCAATTGACTGATGATGTGCAGACAAGTGCCATGCTCAAAGGTAACGACAAACAACTGCCATTATTTGCAAAATGATTCCCTTCCTATTTCCTCCATAATGGTTGATGAGTGCCTCTTTTCAGTTTTACAGGTTCAAAGAGGGTAACAAACACTCGATATAGCTTGTCGGAAGACAAGTCCAGACTCATATGGTTTACGAACTTGAGAGAGGAGGGGTTCGTTCCTAAAGCAGGCCTCTCAATGTTTAATTTAATGAGTCCACTAAAATAAAACTCGGTACCGTTCATGTTTAGAGAGTCTGAATGAATATGGAAGAAGACTCCACGGGGGTCATTTTTAGTATGATTTAGTCCCTAAGGCTCGAAAAAGTATAAAATCATACCTTAGGGAACTCTTCCAGTCATGATTGGCTAGAATGTTCCTTTTTCATAAATAGTCCTATCCGAACCAAAAAAGAGATAACCTACCGTCGAATGGATGACTCTTCAAATACTTTAACGAGCATGAAGAAGACAAGATCGCTCGATGATCTTTTCATATTTAGGGATCCTGAAAAGAGTTTAAAGAGAACTCCATGAGGTTTCTTTACACAATTTCACTTTTTACGAGCCTGGAAAGAATCAGAAACGGACTAGACGATCTTTTCATGTTTAAGGAGCCTGAAAAGGAGGTGAAAAGAAGACTCCATGATGCTTCTTTACACAGTCAATTTTTTACAAGACTGGAAAGAAACTGAAATAGACTCGGACCTTTGATACTGGGTTTAAAGAGCATGACCAAAGTGTCATAATAAACGCTCATCGACCTTTTCCATTTTATGAAAGTGCGAAAAATCCATAAACAAACTTCCAAGGCTTCTTACTATAGTTCTCTTATACTACAATTGACTCAGAAACAAGTGTTAAATGCATTTTAAACTAGCATTAAGGGATTATGATAGATAAATTTTGACTAAAATATGATTTTATATCAAAACTATAGTATGTCAGACCCAAAAAATGCCTATATAAGTCATGTAAATAGTAAAAAATCAAATCATTTCACTATTTACCCATAGCGGAGAGAATTTGGAGAACTTTCTTAGCCAGATCTTCAGCAGCTGATACCGGGAGTTCCCACCGTCCTTTTTGAGCATCGTTAGTTGTAGGTAACAACTAAAACCCTACTCTTCCTTTTCATAGTGTTTATTTTGAGTTTTGATGGGGTTTTGGGCTCATATGGAAAGCCCTAAAACCTTAAAAGCAGGCACCGTGCATACCCCTTGAGGGATATGCGATACCTCCCAAGAACCATGCCTATAACATAGTTGATAGGCAGTGCCACCGCCTATCTCCAATAGCACATAGGTGGTGCTAAATGTGGAGATTTCAATCTAATAGCATGAGCCATAAAAAAACATTCTTTTGATTTCAAATGATTAGATATGATTCTAAGGCATGCTATGATTATTTTTGATAGGTCTTAGTTCCTTAAAACATGGTAATATGGAAAGAAAGACAACATGACAATGTTGATGCTCTCGCTAAGAGAAATGCGGGTTGTATTGCTGCATTATAGGACTGTGGGATCCTGAAGTTCTTTCGGACCCCAACCATGGTGTCACACGAGCGGTTACTAGAGCACACACTACGGATGTGGAATCCAGAGCAATAGTACTTAGAGGTGGGGGCCCATATTATTACAGTGGAAGTAGAAGACATATACTTCTTGACTGGTCTATCTAGACGGGGTGCCCCCATCTCACTAACAGGTTCCCGTGGAGGCGATATTACCACTCGAGAGCTTATAGATCATCACTGTGCTCTAGGGATGAGGACATTGAGGAAGAAGATCCACATCAGAGCAGTGATGGATGGGCCCCTACGGACCGTCCTATTTAGTATGCATAGGGTGGCTGGGAGTCAGGGTGTGCTCCAGGCTTCTAGGACACACATGTTATATGCCATAGAAGCCATGGCACCCACAATATTCAATTGGGCAGAAGCCATGCTTCCAATATTCAAAGATTAGCTAACTAAGTGTCAGCAGGGAGAGCTAAAGTAGTTTGTCTTTGGCTCCATTTTATCCTGCTTCTTCTTCGAGCGGGTTCCACAGATGAGACCCCAGGTGGTCTTCAGAAGTCTGAGAGCACGGGACCCCCGTATGCTAAGGTGGGTCCATATCATGGCTCGTATAGGAGCAGGTAGGGGAAAGGTGAAGTTTGATGACACGTTCTTCAAATGGCTTCGAGAAAAGATCCTCATGGTCAAGGATTATGCTTACACAGGTATGGACTTCACCAGAGATCCTAACCTACCACTCCCACCTGGCGGATAGTGGGTCGACATCAGTAAGAAGCAAGAAACCCTAAAATGGATGAAATGTTTCTATGTTTTTTAATGTTTTATATTTTTTATGTTAAGTGATGAGACCTGTATATTCTCATGCAGATGTTGGAGCAGCGTGACCTGGAGGAGCTTCTCAGTTGGATAGGCGAGTTGGAGCGCACTTTGTACCATAGGGTGATGATATCACCGGGGAGCTAGAGGAAAACCTAGAGAGGTTGACCTTGGATATCCTAGATGCTACCATTGATGAAATCCCAATGAGATATTAGAGATCCACAGTGAGAGTACTGGGTCGATTGAGTAGGCTGCTATGTAGAGTAGCTTGAGTAGTGATGTGCTACCCCAAGCACCACTAGTGTATGAGATATGTACTGAAAGCTGACAGCTTTAGGATTTTTTCATGATGATTTTTCCTGAAAGCCTATATGCTTCAGATAAGGTCTTAGTACCTATTTTTGTAAACTTTTCATATATATATATATATACATACTTTTACCTGGTGTTTATATGTCTCAAATAGTAAATGTATTTTATATGAGTTTTATGTGTCTTTGAATGTTTATTTACAATGTACCATGTTTGATTTCAAATGCCAATCTAGGATGTAATTGGATAATGACTCAGCAACTAAATTATGTTCCCTAGGAATATGCCTATAATTGATGGTTTCAAATTATCTTTCTAGAAAATGTACTCTCCGGAAGAGGCGGAGAAGCATAGGGTTTCTAATGGTGTAAACATGGTTTAAATAGAAAACCACGAGTTGTGAGTCCATCAAGACAACTAGATCATGAACAACCTAGGAGGCAGCTTTAGTCAGAAGACCGATGACTTATTCATACTCAACAATGTTATTAGTACAGGGACCTATACAAACTACTCGTGAACTGAACAAATCTTCAGCTGGGGAATATAGGACCCAAGAAGCCGAGGCAATATTCAAGGTTTGGTGGCAAGCACCATCAGGGAAGCCGTAGAAATCCAGACCAAAACATGGTATAAACAGATGTGAACACTAAACTCAAAACCATCTTGAAAATACTAAAAGCACACTCAAAGTCAATCAATATACATATATACAAGATACTATCCAAAAAATACCTAGGCATAGTACCTTTTCAGATACAACCCATTGCGAGGATTCCCTAAAAGGATTCCATCATAATCAATGAGCTCGTAAGCTCCTTTCTCTAAAACCTTAGAAATGATGAAAGGTCCATACCATATGGACTCGAACTTACCCTTCCCTTGTTTGTCATATCTCTGATCATAAGTCAAAACTAGGTCACCCTTGTTAAAGACACGAGGTTGGACAGATTTATCATACTGTGCCTTGACGTGTTTCTTATGTTCCTCATTAGCAAAGGTAGCATCTCTCCGATTCTTGTCAAGGTTATTCAAGTACAAAAATATTTCTTCTCATGTGGAAGTGTCTGGGAGAAATTCGATGACAAGTTGTAAAGATGGAATCTGACATTGAATCGGTAAGATAGCTTTGAGTCCATAGACAAGCTGGAATGGCATGAAACCAGTGGCTATTTTCACCGAAGTCTGATAAGCCCAAAGAGAGGAGAAAAGAACATGGTGCCAATTGGATTTATGATATCCAACCATCTGACGAAGAATAGTTTTCAAAACTTTGTTAATGGCCTCTACCTGACCATTAGCTTGTGTATAATACGGTGTAGAGTTTTCATGGCGAAAACCTAGCTTGGCATTTAGTTCCTACATCATCTGATTACGGAAATGGGATCCAGGATTAGTAACGATGGACTGTAGGACTCGAAATATAGCTATGATATGATTGAACAAGAAGAGCTCCAAATTCTTACCATCTCTTTCATATGTAGGCATGGCCTCAGCCCATTTTGTGAAATAATCAATGGCTACGATAATGTATCCATGCCCCCCAGCTAAGGTAGGCTTACAATGCATGAAGTCAATCCCCCATTTGGAAAATGGGAAAACGACAATGATAGGGTGTAGCAGAGCAGGATGGGTGTGATTTTTAAGATAAAAGTGTGACAAGGTGGGAATTTCTTAACACCAGCGCGAAGGATTTTCTAGGATGTAGCCATCCTAGATAAGTGATCACCACATGCTCCAGAGTGGAAATCATTCAACATATGTTCAGCCTTCTCATGGGTGAGGCATCACCAGAGAATAGATTCAATCCCATGTCTATACAAGTTATCATTCAGGATGAGGTAGTATTTTGCGTGGTGACGGATACGGCAACAATCATCACAGGATAAATGCAGCTGAAATCACTGTGTTTGGAGATAAATAAGCAAATCTCCATACCAAGGATTGGTAGTGCTAATCGGAAATAGGAATTCATCTGGGAATGAATTACTGGGCTCAGATTCCATCGAAGCATAGTGAAGATCACACATAAGCTCGACAAAGACCAAGGATTTTTTTGATGTGGTTTTGGAAAATTCCAGATCAAACTCCTGAAGTGTGACTATCCAGCGGGAGTACTTGCCCTTGAGAACCTGACGAGTCAGAATGTAATACATCGGGTTCTGGACTGCCAATACAATGGTAGTGCGGAGTAGAATGTAGTGATGAAACTTTTGTATAGCAATGACCATGGCCAATGCTAACTTTTCCACACGTGAATAACGAGTTTCAGAATCCATGAGATTCTTACTGGCATAATAAATCATGTGCTCCTAACCGTGGATATTTTCCTGCACTAAAACCATAGTGATGGTAGTAGCGGAGGCAACAATATACAAGAGAAAGTCCTTTGAATAATTCAGAGGGTGTATGATGGGTGAATGAGTCAGAGCATGCTTAATATTATCAAAGGTGCATTGGGCCTGGTCATCCCAGAAGAATGGAGTGTTCTTCTTGAGGAGATGCATATAACCGTGTGTTTTCTCTGCAAAATTGCACATGAAATAGTGAAGAAAGTTTGCCTTCCCTTGCAAAATTTGGAGTTCAAGGAGATTAGTTGGGGCTGGTAGATAGAGAATGGTAGCAATTTTCAAAGGATTGATCTGGATGCCATCTTTGGATACCACAAAACCTAGCAGATGTCCTGTCTCAATGCAAAAAACACATTTATGCGGATTGAGCCGTATATTATAATGACGACATCACAGGAATATCTGTCTAAGATGACTAGGGTGGTCCTCCCGTCGCCGTGAATGAGTAGGGAGTTCGTCAAGGTATGGTTCAACAATATGTTTAATATCATGAAATGCATAGGACATCGCATGCTGGAACGTGGCTCCAGCATTTTCCAAGCCAAAAGGTAACTTCTTATATGCAAAGGTTCCCCATGGGAAAATGAATGCTGTCTTATGCTGATCAAAGGGTAATATCTCAATCTGATTATAGCCAGAGAAGCCATCCATAAATGAAAAGATGACACTTCCAGCACAGTCATTGATAATCTGATTGATGTGCAAAGTAGGAAAGTTGTCCTTAGGACAAGCTTGATTCAAATCGCTAAAGTCAATGCAGACTCTTGTAGCAAGGATTTCTCCTTGCCACAGGGGCAGGAATGGCTCCATTTTTTCTATAGGACAGAAGGGTAGGTCCGTGCTAATGGTAAATGTAGAAAAACAAAACAGAAACGGAAATGATAGAACATTAGACTACATTAGGGTTAAGCTAATGACAGAAAGAAATAGAAGCAATGTTGATGAACCCCTTTGCAAACACGGGTTAGGGTTCTTCCTTCAAAACCTGCAAAATAAACCTAAGCTACAATGGAAAAAACTGCAAACAATGTTAAGCAAAACTTGCAAATAAAAACAATGGTTAGAAATCAATGCAAACTAACTAACTAAGAAGCAAAACATGAAAGCACAAGTATACCTTCTCTAGTGGGAATGGGCCACCATGCTCTAGCTTGTGGAAGCCTTTCTCTCTTGGTTGGGGAGAAATGGCTCAAATGGAAATGGAGATGGAGGAGAGGGAGTGTGGGTGGTTTGAGAGGCAAAGGTCTTAAAGAATCCATGGGTAGCATAACAATAGGCTATGGGAGAAGAGTTTTGAGAGTGACCCCTACCCTCCTTTTATAGCTTTTCCAAGGGTTTTTAGGGTTTTAATCCCTTGGTCAGGAATTTAGCCCCTTTTTTGGGCTTTTATCCCCCTCCTCCCTAACTTTAGCCCCTTCCCCTTTCACGGTTTTAGCCCCTTTTTGAGGGCTTTAGCTCCTAGGGGGCTATTTTCGGCTCTTTTGGGTTTTTAGCCCTTTTTCTTCATCCTTAGGCTATTATGGAGGTGTGGGGGTCTAATGGAAGGTCTAATGGAGTGATATGAGAGTTGTGAGATGGTGTCCTTGGGTAGTGTAGGCCATTGAGAGCTAAGTGGGGGATTTTTGGGTTAACAGATTGCACGTTGATGTGTGAGGGCAGGAGCTCAACGTATGGCTTGCGGACATCATAGGATTTGCTGTGTAGAGGTGGTGCTTCTGGGGCTGGGGCATGGTGGATTTTGGTTTTTGTATTAATTTGGTTCCCATCAATGGGTGAGATATAATAAATGTGTGGCATGTATATGGATGAGGTGGGAATCCCCATGCTCGTGACAATGTAAAAAGAATAATTTGATCTATGTTTGAAATACAATAGCCAATCATATACAACTGATGTTACAATGATGGTTTCCTCCATGTGATGATGAATACAATACTGATCTGGTACATTGGACCCATGGCATTCTCATGGAATTCTATTTCTTCATGACTAATGGTCTACTAGATCTAGTTCATAGCTGTGTGGATTCACTGATTGAGAGTCAGATTCTCTGTGGTACAAGTATGCTGCATCAATCATAAAGGTATATCGAAGCACTACTGGGGCTTCAGATCACTATATCCAACGCAACCCAGAAATCACAAGCGACATAACCTGTTTAGGTCCCTCAAGTGGACTCATCAATGTGCTAGAGTCGGGTGACATCCGGGGTCTTAGACCAAGTACTATGTGGAACAAACCCTGCATGAATCTCAACGGTGCGCTGATGGAGTTGAAGTCAAACACATGAGAAACAACCATCCCGAGAGGCACTAAGGACTCCTCTCAAGTGGTCCAAGGAACTCATCAATGATGTCAATGAAAACAAGGTATAGGGACCTCTGGGTCTATCCTCTGGAATATGTGTGCTGGAATCGACAGAGGGAGACCTGCCCCTAGCCAAGGCAATGATGTTTCCTTGAATAGGAGTGCAAGGAATAAAATCAAAAGGTGTGAAGCAATCTTCAGAGTGAATCACTGAATTGGGGGGGCGAGGGGACGGAAGGGAAAGTACTGAACAGGGGTAGGGGGGGAGTGGGAGACTCAAACTTCCTTTGTTCACAGTATGACAGCATGGTGGACCAGGAAGCAAATGAAACTGACTCAAAGGGATGGGATCATAGCTATAATACCGAGAATGTTGCTGCAGATGGGAAATACTTAGAGGAGGTGGACACTTTTGATACTGATGGGATCCAAGGAAGACGCATTGTAGAGTACTTTAAACAAAGGCGACCCAATTTGGGGATGCTGCCAAACTATTTTCTGTGGGGTGGTGTCTATGGACACCATTGTGATACGATCTCGTGGATTTTTGGTGAGCCTGAGAAGGTAAATGCTCGATGGTGCTTTCAATTTTAGAGAGTCTGAAAGCACGAAGAAGACTCCAGTGGGGGCTCGTTGGTAGTCTCCTATGCTTGAAAAAGGATAAAAGTATACATAGGAGAGCTCGCCCATCCTAGAGGGGATGAGAGACTTCTTTACCGTTGGTAGTCCAATTAGGCCGAAAAAGTTTAAACCTATACTACCTGGATGGTCATTCAAATACTTTTACGAGTATGAATGAAACCAAGTTTGCTCGGCAATCTTTTCTTGTTGAGACAGCTGGAAAAGAGCTTAATGACAACTGCTGGTGAGATTTTTCGTAAAGTACAGCCCCTCTGCCTGAGAAAGAATAAAATTATCCAGAGGGGAACAGTCTTGGCTTGAGTGTGCCAAGGAGGTCCTTTTCATGAAATGGTCTACATGGTCCGCAAAAGGAGATAAACGAGATGATGTAGAAACCCTTTCCTATTCTTTAGCGAGCAAGAAAGGAAGCATCTGCACTCGAAAATCTTTTCATTGTTTTAAGAAGTAAGAAAAGAGCTGAAATGAAACTCCAGTGTGGTCAAACGATGGTGGCACATGTGGTGCCTCATGTCGGGATGGTGGACAGAGGTCCAAAGGTCATCCACGCAGTATGGACGGAGCAGAAGGCTCTCAAGCATACCAATACATGCGTGGGATAGATCGTAGCAGAGGCTCATGAGCTGGTGCGGTAGAGGGACATAAACTGAAGTGGCTCTCAGACAGAGGTCAGGAGAGTGTGTGTGTGTGTTGCGATGGACGGACTTGACCACATGCGATGTGAGTGCAAGTCTAGGGGAACTTATATGCCAATTACATGTAAGAAAAATAAAGGGTTTTGTGGATGATGGTCCAGATGTGCGCGTAAGGTGCAGTGGAAAAGACAATCTATGTGTTAAAAATACAAAATAAAAGCTAAAATTACATTCCTTAATGGGCGGTGGCCCAAAAAATCGCATGATTTGCGGTCCGGAGGTGTGATACAACTACATGTCCATAGACACTTGCATCATCATGTCATGGCTGGTAAATCAAGGTGACTTGTGGGAAATGGTCCCGAAATTGATTTTAAACATGAGACGATGGTCTCAAAAATGGAAATTTGAGCCCGAAGGTGTGAGAGGTGTCTCGAACAGGTTCTGTGTGACTTTGGACTAGAAGTTGATGGTGCTGCCCCATATTTTTGCTGAAAAATGTTGAAAAACAAGAAAAGAAAATGAAGCGACTCATTGGTTATGTTAAGCGTAAAATTTATTGAGGTAGATCCCATTACGGGGGTTCTCCAAGAGTTGTCCATTGGAGTCAATGACGGTGTATGCCCATTTTCTGAGGCAACGGTGGACGACGTATGGGCAATATCACATTGATTTGAACTTTCCTTTTCCCAATTTATCATTGGGTTGGTCGTCGATTAGAACCATATCACCTTCACTGAAGGTGCGAGGGTGGACATGGGAGTCATAATGGATCTTTGATCAAGTTTTCACTGATTGGATGGATTGGAGGGAAGCTTGGTGGTGTTCTATGGTTTTCTCGAGTTGGAGGAGTCATTATTCTAAAGGCTAAGTATCAGGGAGGAGTTCCACCGCGAGGCGAAGAGATGGGATTTGGGACTCTATAGGGAGCACTGATTCAACGCCATGTACTAGGTGAAAAGGGGTAGAACCAGTTACAGTTTTTGTGGATGTGCGATAAGCCCATAGGGTAGAGAATATCATGTGATGCTAGTTGGTTTTATGATTTCCTACCATCCTTTGGAGCATTGTTTTGATGATTTTGTTGACTGCTTCCACTTCGCCATTGCCTTGGGGGGTAGTAGGAAGATGAGTACTGGTGTTCGAATTTCAACATGGTTGATAATTCAGCCCATACGGTGTCTTGAAAGTGTGCCCCATGGTTTGAGACTAATTGTTGAGGGACACCAAATTGTGTAATAACATGGTTGAAGAAGAAACACACTGCAGTTTCCTCTTTGCAATCGAATGTGGGCATGGCCTCGGCCCACTTGGTGAAGAAATCGACTGCCATGATGATGTATTTGTGACCAATAGCCGAAATGGGGTTGATTGTCATGAAGTCATTTGCCCATTTGCAGAAGGGCCTTACTGTGACTATGATGTGTAATGGTGTGGGGGGGGGGTGGTTCTTGCCTTTGGGGAAAAAACCTAACAGCTGCGACAATGTTTGACTGCCTCTATGCAATCAGCAAAAATGGAGGGCTAGAAATAGCCGACGCGTAGAATATTTTGGGCGGTTTCCAGGCCTAAAAGGTGGCCACCACAGGCTCCACTATGACTGTCGTTGAGGATGATCTCGACCTCATCATGGGTGAGGCAATGATGTAGGATGGTATCAATGCCTCGATGATACAGAACATATCCAATTAGCAAGTGGCGAATGGCTTGATGTCGGATGCATCACTTATCCTCACGGTTGAAGTGCGCTGGGAAATTTTGAGTTCGTAAATAGAGAAGGATGTCCCCATACCATGGGTCGTCTATGGATATGAATAATAGGAAATCATTAGGGAGATCATCCTTGGTGGGTGATGATGTAGTTAATGGGGGCAAGTTGGTCAAGAGTGTGGCCAGTGCGAGTGCCTTTGTGCTTTTTGGAGACATGAACTCTAGGTTGGACTCTTGGAGGATGACTACCCACTTAGCTGATTGACCTTGTAGAAGGCGACGGATTAAGAGGTATCGCAATGGGTTTGAATCATCCACTACATGGGTATGGTTTGAAATGATGTAGTGGTGCAATTTCTGAGACGAGAAGACAACAGTGATGGCCAATTTCTCCTTGGGTGAATATTGTAGTGGGGGTTCTATTAGCTTTTGACTGATGTAGTAAATTACGTGCTCATGACGAGAATCGTCTTCTTGGACCAAGACTCCAACGATGGTGTTTTTTGAGGATGATACATAGAGGATGAAGTCTCAAGTGAAATATGGTGCTGAGAGTAATGGTGTAGAATCCAGGGCTTGTTTGAGTGCATCGAACGATCCTTATGCTTTTTGGTCCCAAACAAAGGGGATTTTTGTGTGGAGAAGGTGAATGAATCCATAGGATTTTGTTGCATATTCTGGCATAAAGCAGTGAAGGAAGCTGGCCTTTCCTTGTAGGATTTGGAGTTGGTGTCGAGTTCTTGGGGAAGGAAGAGAAAGGATGGCTTGAAATTTGAGGGGATCTATTGTTATCCCTTTCTGGGATACAATGAACCTAAGTAGATGGCCTGCTGGGACACAAAAAACACACTTGAGGGGGTTCAAGTGGATGTTGTACTTGCGGCAACGTAAAAAGACTTGCTGTAAGTCATGTACATGTTGTGCTTGTTTTCATGATCGAGTGGTGAGATCGTCCAAGTAGACCAAGATGATGTGAAGTAAATCATGGAAACAATATGTCATGGCATGCTGGAAGGTGGCTCCATCTTTTTTCAAGCCAAAGGGCATGACTCGGTACACGAATGTGCCCCATGGGGTTGTGAATGTTGTTTTGTAACGGTATTCTTTCCAGATTTGGATTTGGTTATACCCAGAAAAAATATCCATGAAGGAAAGGGTTTCATGTCCAGTGCATGCATCGATGATCTAGTCGATGAACAGTGTGGGGAAGTTGTCTTTGGGACATGCCCCATTGAGATCGCAGAAGTCTATGCAAATGTAGATAGTACCTTATTTTTATTCATGGGAACAGGATTAGAAACCCAATTTGTGTATGCAATGGGATAAATGAAGCTAGTTGTGCGCAACTTCTCTATATCAGCTTTCATCATAGCCACTTTGGATGGATGGATGGGCCATTACTTTTGGCATATGGGTGCCACATTAGGCCATGTGTCGATGTGGTGCTCCACGATGGATGGATCTAAGCTAGGAATTTCAGTGTATGACCAAGCAAATATGTCACATAATTCTTGGAGAAGAGCTGTGTAGGCATCGATCTCTTCCGGGGAGCATGATGCCCCCAGCATGACTTCTTCAATGATCTAAGAATTGGTTGAGATGTCAATTTTAATGGTTGGATAAATGTTTTCCATGTTCCCTTCTTTAAAGGAAACAGCTACTGGGATTGTGTTCTTGAACCAGTCAACCTTCCCACGGATGAAATCTTTGGTCTCCACGGAAAACTGGTCTGACTACAACACAAGTTATTCTAGGAGGAAGAATGAGCAATGGTGCATGTCATCCCATGGGTATTGCAGGGAGGTTAGAGATTCAAGTATCTCCTCATCATTGCTAAAGAAATGAAGAGACAGGTCTAATGGACTGTTGATGGAGGAGGAGATGAGCGGGTCAGTGGAACTAGACAACATGTAAATGGACATGGTGTCTGAAGAAGGCGGTGGGGGGTGAACTTCTTTGATCAAGGTAATCTCAGACTCAAGGGAATGGTGATGGAGGTCGATGGGAGTAACGTCCATACAAGCCGCAAAGGGTGCAAGCATGGCTTGTCCTCAATTCCTTGTTCCTAACTACTAGCGCGGTTGGGAGTTCAACCACAGGGATGTTTTTGTTCGTATCCATGGCATCTAGATGTGCATGGATTACTAGGATTTCAGGGCAATTCTGAGTTAGATGGCCCTATTGTTCACAAATGGCACAAGATGGGACTTGTTGTGGTTCTACGGTGGCTTTGGTGTTCTTTCCCTTGGCTCTTTTTCGTTGGGGTTGTGCTGGTGCAAGTGCAACAATTAGCTTGTGTGGACCGGGTGGAGGGTGAGACTCAACTGCGATAGGTTGCACCGAGGTTAAGACAACCTGGGGAATTGCTGGTTGAGTTGGTGGATCAAGATACCACATTGAGATTCCCAATGTAAAGTTGGGTAGGCTTAAGGTGGCCATGATCGGCTTGCTCATGACACCAGGTGGGGGGAAGAGGAAGGGATTTGTATGGACTGGAGATGAGCCCATATAACTCCCTGTTGGTTGCATGTGGGGGTGAGGTTGTGGTTGTGGCTGTGCATAGTGTTGCAGTTATAGATAATGTTGTGGCTACTTTTGGTGTTGTGGCTACAGATGGTGTTGTGGTTGTGGTTGGGGCTGCGACTGCAGTTGCTGTTTGGGTGCAGCGGTGCTTGACAAGACCATGCACAAGTCTACAGTTTGCTTTTGTGTTGGTGGTGGTGACACCAATGGGAAAGGAGTTGTCATGGTGGGATCGGTAAACAACCGAGGGCCCACATTCATTGGTGGGGAGGCTAGTGTGTTTTCAACCATAGTGTTGGTTGTAGGGATGAATTTAGCGTGTGTGGTCGCCACTTGCAGCTCAATGGTGGTGATGGTAGGGATAACATTGGTAGGTGTTGTTAACCCTTGCAGATCATGGTAAGTGAGCTGGTAAACCATCACAATCTTCCATTCATGGGGGAACATCATGAGGCAGAAGACAGTTGATGCGACTGCTCGTATGGCATACATGTAACCCCTCCCGAGGAGGAGGTTGTAGTCCAGTTGAGAATTGATGACTTCGATGTCAATCAGGCCTGTCTTCCTAGCTAATGCGATGGGGACATGAAATAGGATTCCTTGGGATTTAGTGGGATTTCCATCAGAATCCCGGAGAGTTGTGGAGGAAAATTGTAGAATTGGTGATCCAAGCTTTTTCCAAACCAAGGTAGACATGATGCACATGGATGCCCCCTCATCCATTATGCATTGGTGCACAACCAAATTTCATATGTACACCAGGATTTGAAAGGCGATAGTGGAGGGCATGCACAGTTCTTTGTTCTCCATGTCAAAGGTGATTAACTTGGAGGCGGAGGGGTCTACTACCGCTAGGGAGGCTAGCAAGGATTTCCATTGCATTGGGCACATTTTAAGTACCTCAAGAGCAAACATGGCGGTTGGCATTTCATCCAAATCATCCACAATACTATAGCTGACTGCAGCTCTAGTTGTGGCATTGTTGGCCACTCTACGTATGGGGGGGCACGGGAAGGGGAGTAACTGAAGAGGTAAGTTGGTTGTCTTAGATGTGGATGTTGTTGATGATTTAGCAGGTTCGGTGGTGGTACCATACTAATTTTGTATGGTTTGCAAGATGACCTCTTAAGTTGTCATGGCTAGCACGTGATGAACACCTGTTTCGGCCATGGGGGGTGCCCCCGGAGCATTGGGATGGGTCTGGGGAGGGGGTGCAGTTGCCACCAATACTTGGACTGGTAGTGGGTTTTGAAGCACCATGGGGGGAGGTCCTTGTGGTGCCTAGTTGGGTTGGGCTTGATTGGAAGCATTGGCGGCCTCTTGGGCCTCATTTTGAATGACCTGCTTAGCGCGAGCCATGAGCGGACACTCAAACGTGTAATGCATGTATACATCACAGAGTGTACATGGTTGGTTTGTGTACAACGGGGCATTGCATCTTGGTGGATTTTGTCGTGGGGGGTTTTGGGATGGCTAGTTTGCTGCAACATTGTTGGGAGGGTTCGGTTGTTGACCGCCTCCCTGCGGTTGGTTATTTCCTTGGTTGCGGGGCCAGTTGTTTCTAGCTTGCACTTGTTGATTGTTGGGGGCAAGCTGGTTGGGACAGTTTTGTTGTGCGAACACTTGTCTCAATGGAGCGGGTGGAGCGGGGGCAGGGGCTTGCATAGGTTGTATTGGTGGTGCATAGTAGATTTGTGGGGGTGGTGGTGCCACAAATGTGGGAATTTTCCCCACATACTACTGTGTTGGGAAATCCATGGCCTGAGCCTGCTACAGTGGCGCAGGATGTGCATAAGAAGTTGTTGCTCCAGACTAGGACATCATTCTAGAATAGTCCAGGGATTGGTTCTGGTAAGCAACACTAGCAGTGTTGCTTGGTTGTGGTGTAATGGTAGGTGGTTTCGGTCAAGGTTGTGGTTGTTGGGATATCGACCCTATGATGTCGTCTGCAGCATGGGATTCCCCTGGTGCGTCACAGTATGAGGTACATGGATGGGGGGCATCTCGAATGATGGTATACAGGTATCCGAAGTAAGCATAGATGAGGTCAAATTGTTGGGCCTTCAGTATGGCCTCTTCTTTGGATTGAGGACGTTCGAATGCAGCATCCTTTGCTATGGGCAGGAGCAAGGTCTTAAGGAACCAATCCAAGAAGATCCTGTCATCAAGTTGAACTTTGCATAGGCTATAGCATCATCACCACTCATGGATATGGTCATTTATGTGAGTGGCAGTGCTTTGACGACAGGACAGCAGGATCTCCACCCCCTTGTCATATTTGACGGGGAGTTGGAAATACTGTAGGAACATGAAGGCTAGGGAGTTGAAGTCTGGGTACTTGGCTTGTGGCAACTCAATGTACCATTTTTCCGCAGCACCTGTAAGGGTGCATTGGAACAGCCTCAACCTGATGGAATCATCTACAATGCTGTTGGATGAGCACCATAGATGGAATGTCATTATGTGGTTTTGGGGACATTCCCCAACTTTGCCTTCAAAATTGGGGATGTCTGATGGCAGCTTAGATGGCATGGGTGGCCAAAACGCTTGGTGGTGAATGGGGTCATTTGTTAATCTGTCTAAGCTAGGCAAGTTGAGATGAGCCATGAAGGGTACATTTTACCCCAAATTGATATGGGATGGGGGTGTGATGGTGGTGGGGTTTGCAAGTGCATAGTGCATCTGCACAGCTGGAGGTGCTTGTGGTGGCACCATTGCGGATGGGCCAATGTCCCCAAGTGTTTTGGGTGGGATGGTATGAGTGGTGGGGATATTTCCCCCATGTATGACAATAGGGGCAATGTAGGTGGATGGTCCACTGCCCCCTTGTGTGGCAGGAGGGACAACTTGTGTAGAAGGGCCACTGCCTCCATGTGTTGTAAGTGGGCCATGTTGGTTGGTCACTATAGCTATGGCAGCTGGATAATGACAGTGTACATGACTATGCTTGGGCCACTTTCCAGGTTGTGGGTAACTGGTTGTGATGTGGACATGGGTCCACTTGCTAAGGTTAGGCCGAAAAATGGATCTAGATTTGTATTAGCCATGGGTCTAGATGGTGTGGTGTGGAGGTCTGGTTCAGATTGATATGGGTCTGAATCAGAATTAGAGGCTATGTATCCCTCTGATGGTGTGGGAGATCGCTAAGAGAAGCTTCGACGGTGTCAATCGAGTGTTCCAAATGGTGGTGGTTCGCCTCTTAGGCGTGAGGAAGAGCGTGGAGGATCAATTGTGTTCGATTTTATGTATGAAACTGGTGGGTATTATATTTGGACCCCGATTTCAGTGGCTTCCTATTGGCTAAAGGTGGTCTTTGTGCCACCAAGACTACCAGAAGAGAATGCTTGGCTTGTTGCTCATAGGTGCTTCTACTCAATCAGAAGGGGTCATTTCCCGTGTCGCTTGGCAATTCCTCTTAGTGGCAAGCTACTTTGGGGTTCTTGTGGTACTCCTCACAATGAGTTTCTAGGAAAATCCCAAGTACTTCCCATAGTTGAAGCAGTCAAGGACTTATGTCCTCAAAGATTGCAGAGTTGTTTTGACTTAGTGTAAATTAGTAAATTTTAAGGCTTACTCAACATCATGAACTGAGTTGGGTTAATTAATTGGTATGGTGTAGTTGTTTGCTTGTTTTTCTGGTATTTAGTTTCTACAATATGGTTTATGAATTCATCATGGTAGAGTTCATGTTATTGTGGTTATGTGTGTAAGAATAAATAAACAGAAATTGTGAACAAGTACAATGATTAACCCTGAACGTTTGCTGGCCTAAGTATATGTCTACCTCACACTGATATTCCTCTTCAACCAAGAGAAGGTGCTGGGCTCTCAACACAATGGGACTAAACCCATCCCTAGATCCTCATGTCACCTCCCAGGTGCTAGGTTAGTCAACAGGGAGGACGCTTAGCACTGTGAGAATCCCTCCTTCTCTACCCCCTCTACCTTCCAGGTCACCTGGTTTTAATGGTTTTGGGACAATATCATGGAGTGCCTAGATCTATAAGAGCTTTCTCTTCGTCGTATCCCAAAATATCCTGGAGGGTGATGACTGGGTAGAGGAGGAAGGGGAAGCAGCATCATTGATTCTAAGTTGATTTTAGTTAGACTAGGTTCATTTTATTGATTCATAATGGTTTACTTAACATTTACACATTGTTCATGAAATAAAATGCAGAAAATGAAAATAGGAAATGAAATTAACTTGCAATGGTGCACAGAGGTAGCTGGGCCACACTAACAGTCCTCTCAAACTGAAATTTACAGTCTACTAAATTCAAATTAAAGTTCTGTTTGACAGGCTGCACATTTCTAACCAAATGAGTGAGGGGGTCACACAGAATACAGAAATAGCTGCAACCTGTGTTTATGGTCTGAAGTCGCACTTATTGGGGGATTAAGTGAACCCTGGGTGCACCTATTTTCACATTAAGTGCACCCCAGTATCACCTTTTGCGCCAATAAGAGTGCCCTGCTTTGGATTGGGGTCTTTTGGTGAGATAGAGTCAGATTTGGTTAAGAGTAACTGGTACTGTGATCAATCCAACTCGATTTTGCCTAGCAGAGGATTCGGTAGTACCTAAAACAAGAAATATACTGAATCTAAGACAGAATTAACAAGAAATTTTTAAAAACTAGGGTAAAATTGAAAAAAATTGAAAAATTAAAATTTTGACTCAGGGATCCTGTGGGATCGACCCGGTATGGTTGCTAGTTTTGTAGAAAGGATTTCTCCATTCTATATGGGTAGGAATAGATCCCTTCTATCTATAAGACAGAAGGGTAGTTTCCTGCTAATGGTAGATGTAGAAAAACAAAACAGAAATGGAAATGACAGAACAGTAAACTAAATTAGGGTTAAGCTAATGATAGAAAGAAATAGAAGCACTGTTGAAGAACCCCTCTGCAAACACGGGTTAGGGTTCTTCCTTCAAAACATACAAAATAGACCTAATCTACAATGGAGAAACCTACAAACAATGTTAAGCAAAACCTGCAAATAAAAACAATGGTTAGAAATCAAAGCAAACTAACTAACTAAGAAGCAAAACATGAAAGCACAAGTATACCTTCTCTAGTGGGAATGGGCCACCATGTCCTAGATTGTGGAAGCCTCTCTCTCTTGGTTGGGGAGCAATGGCTCAAATGGAAATGGAGATCGAGGAGAGGGAGTGTGGGTGGTTTGAGAGGAAAAGGTCTCAAAGCATCCACGGGCAATGTAACAATAGGCAATGGGAGAAGTGTTTTGTGAGTGACCCCCCACCCTCCTTTTATAGCTTTTCCAAGGGGTTTTAGGGTTTTAAGCACCTGGTTAGGAATTTAGCCCCCTTTTTGGGCTTTTATCCCCTTTTCCCCTAAATTTAGCCCCTTTTAGGGTTTTATCCAGTTTTTGAGGGCTTTAGCTCCTAGGGGGCTATTTTGGGCTCCTTTTTTTGGTTTTTAGCACTTTTTCTTCATCCTTAGTCTATTTTGGAGGTGTGGGGGTCTAATGGAGTGATATGAGAGTTGTGAGATGGTGTACTTGGGTGGTGTAGGCCATTGAGAGATAAGTGGGGGATTTTTGGGTTAACAACTCTAATGGTTCCTTTCTTTTTATTGACAGGGACAACGTTCGATACCCATTCCGTTAGGGGTACAGGATAAATTAACCCAGCTTTGAGAAGTTTCTCAATTTTGGCTTTATTAGCTTCATCCTTTCAAGGATGGATTTGCCTTATTTTTTTCCTGACATTTTTAGCTATGGGATAGGTTTTAATCTCATGGACCAAAATGGGTGGGTCAATCCCCAACATCTCTTCATAGGACTAGGAAAAAATATCATAGATTTCTTTGAAAAGTTCCTTATAGGCTTCAGATTCATCTGCCGAGCAGTTCTGCCCAACATGGACATGCTCAATAGTATCAAGCTTGGTTGATATGTCAATCGGATTCGTCTGAGTAATGTTGCAAAGGTTTTCTTCAGAATCTATATCTTGCAACAATATAGGACTTTGGGGTACGTTGACAATATTAGTAGGAAACAAGGATGCAAAATCATGGCTACCCGAACTAGTGTTGGGGAGGAACATGGATCAATGATGGTGATCCTCCCAAATGGAATCATCAGTATTCATGATCTCCATAATGGACTCATTGGAAGGAAAATTCTCAAAGAGATAATCTAGAACAGGAAGAGAAGGTTCTAACCAGTACGGTGAATGGTAAAGATCCAAAGCCACTAGATGAAGGTCATGAGTGCGATCATCAGATAAGGTTTTAATAGCATCATACAGTGATTCATGTGAACTCAATGAGGTGGACTCAACAACATGTTTACCCTTAGGCTCATAATCAAATGAGGCGATCATATGGACTGTCGTGATATCCGTGCTAGGAGGAGTGGATGGAATAATCCCCATAAGGAATGAATCCTTCAACATGCCTACCACAATCAACTAGTAAGGAGGAGGGGACTGGCCTAACATGGGGATGTTATTAGCTATGGAGGTAGTAACATCTGGTGTACCAAAATAAAGCTGGTCAATAGTAACAATTCTCCCTAGATGCAGAAATTGGACTGTTCGAAATACTGTTAAGGTGACAACAATCATGGAATAAAACAAATGTATTCCTATAAGGAGGTTGTAATCTAAGGGGGCATCTACCACTTCTACTTGAATGGAAATGGTTTTACCCCCCAGCTCAACTGCTAGGGCTGATATGAGACCATGGGGTTGGAAACCCCATCTTTCAAAGGATTTTAAGGGTCGTAGGTGATGTTACAATCTCAGAAAAGCCAAGAGCCTTCCAACAAGATAGAGACAAAACTGAAGTCGAAGCTCCTTCATCTAGCACCATTCGAAAAAATTTCTTCCCAATTACTTTTGTAAGGATCTAAAAATCAAGTCTATGTGGTAACCTAGACTTATAGTTCTAAACATTGAAATGAATCAAGTTAGTATTATCTAGGTATAAATATCCTAATGCTGTCAACAAGTTTTTGTGCTGTGTAGGGAAAATTTGGAGTACTTCTAAGGTAGACATTGCACAAGGTGCCTAAGTGAGATCTTCAACTACATTATAACATTGATTAGCTTTGTCATTAGGGTTAAATAGTTCCTTTTGAAGAGTAGTCTTAGGTGGACGCAAAATCATGTCGAGAGTAGGCTTCTCGATAAGTAAGGGGACAGTAGACAAGGATCCTAGAGAACTAGAAGAGGGAGCTTTCCCTAAAGAAGAATAATCTTCTTTCTTATCTGCGGGTTTGTCATAATTTTGAATTCGAGTTTACATATTGATGGTATCTGAGAACATCATACAAATTTCCTCTGACGAACTAGAGTTACCATGATTAGACATGTGGTCTATCAGTTGTTGTTGAGAGGGAAAAGGATCTGTGAGTACTATCGGTGTAGGATTGGAATTCAGAAACTGGGAGATTTTATCCCTATGACACTCCTTTGATAAATGGTCACCTCCGCATAGAAGACAGGGATATTTTTCCTTTCTTTTCCCTTTATTGTTATCACTATTGGTTGGTCTTGGAGTCTCGTGTTGGTTTCTAGGTTTTTTATTTCTATTTTTACCTTTCTTTTTATTATTACCTAAGGTTTGAGTACTTTGAATAGAGTTGACCTCAGTGGAAACCTTAGGAGTCGAAGGAGTAGGGGTGGTAGTTTGGGGTTGCTTGGTAGGTTTTGTTGCTAACGGGGACTGGATTGAACCAACAATCCCATCAACAGGTACTTCTGATGGTGGCTTGGTGGGATCAGTGCTTAGGAAAGGAGCTTGAGGAATCAAGTCATAAAGGGTTCTAGACTTGGAATAGACCAAGTCTAGATACTGGGATCTACTAATAGCTTGCTCCTCACTGACAAAACCACCCATATCCACATCTCAAGCAATAAGAGGCAACAAGGATTTGGTAAACCAATCAGCTAACAACTGATCTGGAATAGGGGCCTTAATAAGCCTTCTCAACCTTCTCCACTTGTGAATATGATCGGATATGTGGGTGGAGGTGTTCTAACATAGAGAATTTAAAAGATCAGTGCTCGTTTCATAACGAATAAGGAGCTGAAAGTGTGTAAGAAACATGGTTGCCAACGAGCCAAAATCCACAAATGAATGTTGTGGGAGTTCAATGTACCACTTCGCGGGTATACCAGTCAAAGTTTGCTGAAAGAGTTGTAACCAAATAGAGTCATCCATGAGGGAGTTTGAAGAACACCACAAATGGAATGTCATAACATGGTTCTTTGGATCGTCTCCCTGTTTCCCATCGAACTTCGGGATATCTGATGGTAACTTTACCAGAATGGGAGGCCACGAGGGATTGTGTTGAATGGGGTCATTAATAAACTTGGACAAGTTAGGGAAGTCCAAAGTTGCTAGGAAAGGTAACTGCTGGTTGGGTTTCACATACTAGTACTATTGATATAGCATATAATTACCAGTAGGACCATAAGTGGACTAAAATATAGGTTGCTGTGACGAAGAAATACTAGTGAATCCACCCGTAGGGGGTTGATTTCTGGGATCATGACCATTAGGACCGCTAGGGCCTCCAGGAGGAGGACCACCAGGGCCACTAGGACCACCAGGACCACTAGGACCATTAGGACCACTAGGACCACCAAGACCTCCAGGAGGCAGACCACCGGACCCTCCAAAGCCACGAGGAGGTAAGCCTCTAGAGCCTTTGGAACTTCTAGGCGAAGGGCCACCAGACCCTCCAAGGCCATAAGGAGGAAAGACACCAGCCCCCCCAGGACCATCGAGACAATTACGAGCATAAGGGGGAAAGTTTCTAGATCCTCTGGGACCATTAGGCCTCTTAGGAGGAGGACCTCCATAAGGAGATCCTTCGGCACCTCCTGTAGTATGTATAGGTATCCCACTTATTAACCCAAAAATACCCCACATAGCTCTCAATGGCCTACACCACCCAATGACACCATCTCACAACACTCATTTCACTCCATAAGACCTTCCATTTGACCCCCACACCTCCAAAACAGCCCAAGGATGAAGAAAAAGGGCTAAAAACCCCAAAAAGGAGCCCAAAATAGCCCCCTAGGAGCTAAAGCCCTCAGAAAGGGGCTAAAACCCTAAAAGGGGATAAAGTTAGGGTAGAAGGGGATAAAGCCATGACCAAGGGATTAAAACCCTAAAACCCCTTGGAAAAGCTATAAAAGGAGGGTGGGAGGTCACTCTCAAAAGACTTCTCCCTTGCCTATTGTTATGCTACCCATGGATGCTTTGAGACCTTTGCCTCTCAAACCACCCACATTCCCTCTCCTCCACATTCATTCCCATTTGAGCCATTGCTCCCCCAACCAAGAGAGAGAGAGGCTTCCAGGAGCTAGGGCATGGTGGCCCATTACCCAATAAGAGAAGGTATGCTTGTGTTTTCTGTGTTTACTTATTAGTTATTTAGATTGATTTGACTTCTAACCATTATTTCTTGCAGGTTTTATTTAACAGTGTTTACATGTTTCTCCATTGTAGCTTAGGTTTGTTTTGCAAGGTTTAAAGAGGTGGAACCCTAACTTGTTTTCTACAGAGGGGTTCACAAGGCTTCCACTTCTTCTCTTTTCTCTTGCTTATGATTTAGTTTAGTTCTAGTTTTCTATCACTAGATTATCTTAGTTTAGTTTACTGTTCTGTTTACTTACATTTTCATTTCATTTTTCCTATTTTCCAATAGTAGGAACCTACCCTTGTGCCCTATAGGCACAAGGGAGTCATTCCTAATCCTGCAGTGAGGCGAAATCCTCACTACACCCCCCATGGCTGGTATGTAAGACCAGTCGAGTTGCCCCCATGGCATAAAAGCGTTACTAGGGTATGGAATTCTAGCATAAGGAATCCCTGTAGGATTAGGTGGATGATTAATATTACCTACAGGTATGTGATAACCATAACCTCCAGAATATTGAATGGTTACAGGTTGTGCCCCCAAGGGATGACCTGAACTAGATGGGGGATTTCCCACATTAGTATGGGTGGGAGAGACATGAACTGTAGATGTTTCTATATTGGAGGTCTGTCCTTAACTAGGTACAATTCTAGTTTCAGATAACGTAGGTTGTGCCGGGGGTTTCCCCCTAACACTAGAAGGTACAGACTAAAAAGGAATTTAAGATAGATCCCTAGGTGCAGAAGACCTAGGAGGATTAGGAACAGACATAATATGGAAGGTGGTGGAGGTGGTATTTTGACCTGGGTTGTGGGGTGTTATTGGACGATCTATAATTGGCTCAATGGGTCTCATAGAATCGACACGTGAATGATATCCCACAGGAACAGATGTGGAACGTGATGGTGTCAGGCATAATAGGTCATCTATTTGCTTATCAATCTCCTATGCATGGAGAATGGTGGCATGGTATTGCCTATGTCCTTCTTCATCTTCAAAAGAGTTTAAATGGGTGCTGAATGAGGCAATGGCCTATCCTACAGGGTTATCCCAAAATGGAGCATTGGGACCAAAATTCGGATGGGTAGTATCATCAACATGACCTTCCATGGAAGAATGGAATGAGGTATTTCCCCTAGAAGGTTGTTGGACTAAGGGATGCAAGTGTTAAGAATATGGTCCTCCACTTTCTGCAACCACACTATCTCTCACTCAGGAGGTGGTAGAAGCTCCTTGGTCGATAGCCTCCATTGTATTTTCTCCTCAACTAGGAATAAAATTGGGTGGAAAGCCATGTACTCTTCTGGATTGTATTAACTCAGCCCGTTTGTACAGTTCCTATCTAACCTAGGGTCTAAAAAACTAGAAAACACACCAAAAATTTCCCTACACAAGCTATAGGTCAAAACAAGCACACTTAAAAAGATAGGAGTTCAAAAAGTCAGGTCTCTCACCAGGATTGTCAAGAAGGTGCCACTCATGATATACCTTGAGGGTACATGTGTAGTAATATCCCCAAATGTTGTTTTGGTATATGGCTCCAAGAAAGACGGCCAAACGACTTTTCTCAGATAGATAAGGTATCCTAGTGGGGTCTCCCGATATACTCAAGGTACGTGGGAGCTCGAATTGGTAGTAGTGATGTCTAATGCATAATTGCACACAAGGGGCCTTTTGATATACAATTGAGTACATGAAGTACCTTTCTATATACCTCAAGGGCATGTGAAAGGCCGTTCGATATACCGATGGTACGTGGAAGAACCATGTGAGTCCCGGAATGTAATGTAGACAAATAATGAAAGCTCCAACGCTTAACGACGCTCGAACACGTCTCTAAACTATCACTCCAATTGCTACGTAAATTTTAGCCTGTAACTACTGTTAATGTTAAAGTGGATGGTTAGGTGAATGCATGATGTTTTGACAGAAAAGTAAAACCATGCGGTATGCATGTGCAAATATTTCACTTTACCGTTCAGTATGCCTATTTATGGGGTGGAAAGAGAGTATTTTCTTTTGTTTCAAAACCAAAAATATTTCCAAACAACAGTCTTGAACACAAAATTGAAGACAAGCAACACTTTCCAAATTAATTTCTCTTTTTTGAAAGAAATAAGAAGAGGGAAAACCTCTTTTCCTAAAAGAAAAACAAGAAGCACGCTACATGCAAATGCACTCTATCTTCATTTTCTCTCAACACATAGGAAAATATAACTTAAAACTACTATATTTCTTATTCTGATGAGATGGTTCTAAATGCATAAGAGACAAAAGAACATGAAGAGCCTGAAAGATTATGAAGCCAGTTAGAGATCCAATGTCCAACGCCTAATGATGATAACCTAGTCTCAGTCAAAAAAATTCTTTTTTAAAGGCAGAAAAAAGAAGTTCTCTATGCAAACAAGAAATGAAACTAAGATGCTAATTAAATGTTCTTCTTTTAGTCTATATAACAGAAATGAAAAGAGATCTTTATAACACCCTAAGCTTTTCAAAAACAAGAAATCCCTTCGCAAACACAAACAACAAGCACAGAAGTAAATGAACAATCAAAAATCCTAATCTAGCTTTTGAATCTCTCAACCAAACCAATCTTAAACCATAAAATTTTAAACCACAAGCATCATATTTTTCCATACAAGCCTGGCCATCCAGGACTGAAAGTAAAAGTGACTCAAAGTTTTACAAAAAAATGAGGAAAAATAGGTCTTGGAATGATGCCTACCTAGCAACGCGCTTCTTGGGTGTTGCAAAGTGATTCTATCCCCGCACCGCTTCTCGCCAATGGGATACAGGCAATGGCACCATGTACTTACCACTCTGTTCAAGCGGTGGCACTGCTTCTTGTCCACTGCATAGGCACAATTCCTTGTAAAAATACAAAACACAAAGAGAATGATAGATCAAGTCAGAAAAAGACCACATCAGGGTAAAGGATGATAGGTTGAGTATAAAAATAGAGCATAAAAGGTCGAAATGATTCAAATTTGAATAGATCTGGAGGTTTCAAACCCAAATTCACTGAGTTAGATAGCATATATAACTAAAGAGAGTTGGAGAAGGAACCTGGATTCGGACAAGAGTTGAAGAACTGAGGAAGATCAGATCAACTGATACATATATCTATTCCCCAACAAAGTCGCCATATTTGTTAGCCGAAATATTTCACCTTCTGCAGACAGTAAAGTGTTCCACTGGTCTGAATGGTTTAGATCTATAACAAATGAACGGCAAAGGTTGAAGACCCTCCCTAGATGCGGAATATACTTGGAATGTGATGCTTTGATAGTAACCTTGTGTACCTGCAATCAGATTAAACACACAAACACATCAAAGCTTGCAGAATATAATCTACTTATCTATGTTAGTGACTAAGGAATCTATCAACATATACATGTGAAATCAATCAACAACAATAATGTGGGATGAAAATCAGCTTTCCATTAAGATAAAATGGATAAGTTTACAACCAATTAAGCCTTAGTGTTGGCATGCATCTCCATGAAACCAAACACTCTCATCTCCATAAGCTCCAACTTTTCTCTCTATGCTCTCCAATGGCTTGGGCCAAGTGATCAATCCAACATCATAACAATACCTTAAGAGTTCTCCCCCTCAACCATGGACATGAGCTTGTATTTATAAGGCTCAATGGATATGAATGGTTGAGATATTTGTGGATGAGGTGGCCTCTAAGATCCTAGGATGGGGGATTTCGAGCTCAAATGACCCACAATGATAGGGATAAGGGAGGACACGAGGCTCATGATCTATAAGCCTCAAGAAAATTCTCTTTTTCCCATTTTACCTAGGGTACTATATTTCTCCTTCCATGATAGAGCGGTTCGGGTAAGAAATGCTTATGGACTAAGGTCCATAAGCAGTTGCAACACTTTTGGATAACAAGGGATAGGCAGTGTGAGCAAGGTACCACTCATGGATAAATGGGAAAGTGCGGTGCTGATCATTTTTGTGAAAGATTGACAAATGGTATGAATTTCCACTCCAAGTTCTGGGATTAAGGGAAAATACGTATGTCAAGGGTTTTATCACATGATGGTGATAGGATTTTGGTATAACAAGATGGCCCCCAAAGCATGAGTCTTAGAGGGATATGATAAACAAGAGCTTTGAGAGAACAAGTCATCACTACTAGGTGAAAATTTCGGCTCGATCGGAGCATGTTGTCAAGTAGGCATCTATAGTACATCAGTATGTTGAATCATAGACACAAGTAACCAACTCATGGCGACAGAGCAATACAAGGTAGATCCATGAGAGGAATAAACAAGCATGGCTACTAGAATACAGCATAGATCCATGTGATAGAGGACTCAAACATGGACATAGCTACCAGACATACAATGTAGATCTGTGTCATACACACACAAATTTGAGCATAGCCACGACCATACAAATGTGGATCCATGCTAGATATACAAAACTCCATCGCAACCTAGGGAAAATCAATGAGTGCTTTAAAAAAATACCCAGGGTCTTCATCTCATCTTCCAAAAAGTATGATTCTATCCATGTGATTACAATGATCTGAAGTCAAACATGGTAGAAAGAACTTGACTACCAGCCAATGATGTGAACTGTTAACAAGTGCGAGCAAGATCACCATTAATATCAATGATTCCCAAGGTACCCTAGTACAATCTACTAAGTGTGAATAGATGCCCTGATGTTAAACACCTAGTCGATTCTATCGATCAAAGGTCAATGATGTGAAACTATGTCTAGAGTGAGAGAATATGTCATTAAGGCATAAAGATCTCAAGGTACCAAATATTGTTTCTAAGACTATTTCCCAAAAAATGAGTTGATGTCAATGGGAATAGTCTCGTCGAAGGAAGGCCATGATGAATCCCACATCGACGACATGAAACTTAAAACATAGTTCTAGAATGATGTGAATGTAGTAATCATAAGGCTAACTAAAAAATACTGACACAAAGACTGTGTGGACTGCAGAGGTAAAACTTCTTCAAATCCCCTTTGAACATCGGGCGGCACGACAAAAAGACTTGGCAGCATGATTAAACAGGATAAACACACAATGTGATAGTGGACAATGCATTCTTTTGAAATACTCAAAGGAGTGACATCACTCATGAAATTGGATCGTCATGGAGATTAGCTGAATACCCAATTGACTGACATGATGTGCAGAAAAGTGCCATGTTCAAAGGTAATGACAAACAACTGCCATTCTTTGCAAAATGATTCCCTTCTTATTTCCCACATCATGGTTGATGAGTGCCTATTTTCAGTTTTATGAGTTCAAATAGGGTAACAAACACTCGATATAGCTTGTCGAAGGACAAGTACATACTCATATGTTTTACGAACCTGAGAGAGGAGGGGTTTGTTCCCAAAATGGGCCTCTCAATGTTTAATCTAACAATTCCATTGAAAGAAAACTTGGTACCGTTCATGTTTAGTGAGTCTAAATGAATATGGAAGACTCCACAGAGGTCCTTTTTCATATGATTAAGTCCCTAAGGCCTTAAAAAGTATAAAATCATACCTTAGGGAACTCTTCCAGTCATGATTGGCTGGAGTGTTCCTTTTTCGTAAATAGTCATATCCAAACTGAAAAAGAGATAACCTACCATCACACGGATGACTCTTCAAATACTTTAACGAGCGTGAAGAAGACAAGATTGCTTGACGATCTTTTTGTATTTAGGGAGCCTAAAAAGAGTTTAAAGAGAACTCCATGAGGTTTCTTTCCACAATGTCAATTTTTACAGGCCTGGAAAGAATCGATGATCTTTTCGTGTTTAAGGAGCCTGAAAAGGAGGTGAAAAGTACACTCCATGATGCTTCTTTACACACTTAATTTTTTACAAGCATGGAAAGAAACTAAAATGGACTTGGACCTTTGATACTGGGTTTAAAGAGCGTGACCAAAGTGTCACAAAAAATGCTCATCGACCTTTTCTGTTTTATGAAAATGCGAAAAAGTCATAAAAAAACTTCCAAAGATTCTTACTATAGTTCTCCTATCCTGCAATCGACTCAGAAACAAGTGTTAAATGCATTTTAAACTAGCATTAAGCGATTATGATAGATAAATTTTGACTAAAATATGATTTTATATCAAAACTATAATATGTCAGACCCAAAAAACGCCTATATAAGTCATGTAAATAGTAAAAAATCAAATCATTTCACTATTTACCCATAGCGGAGAGCATTTGGAGCACTTTCTTAGCCATATCTTTAGCACCTAATACCAGGAGTTCCCACCATCCATTTTGAGCACCGTTAGTTGCAGGTAACAGCTAAAACCCTACTCTTCCTTCTCATAGTGTTTATTTTGAGTTTTGATGGGTTTTTGGGCTCATATGGCAAGCCCTAAAACCTTAAAAGTGAGCACCATGCATACCCCTTGCAGGATACGTGGTACCTGCCTGGAGCCACACCTATAACATAATTCAAAGGAAAATCCACTTATCTCAAACAGTGAATAGGAAGTGCTAGCCGTGGATATTTCAAACTAATAGCATGAGCCATAAAAAATCATTCTTTTGATTTCAAATGATTATAGATGATTCTAATGCATGCTATGATTGTTTTTGACAGGTCTTGGTTGCCCAAAACATGGTGATATTGAAAGAAATACAACATGACAATGATGATGCTTTTGCTGAGAGAAATGCGGGTTGTATTGCTGCATTACGGGACTGTGGGATCCTGAAGTTCTTATGGACCCCAAGCATGGTGTCACACGAGCGGTTACTATAGCACATACTGCAGATGTGGAATCCAAAGCAGCAGTACTTAGAGGTGGGGGGCCATATTCTTATAGTGGAAGTAGAAGACATCTACTTCTTTACTGGTCTCTCAAGACGGGGAGCCCCCATATTATTGATAGGTTCCCATGGGGGGGATATTACCACTCGAGAGCTTATATATCGTCACTGTGCTCCAAGGATGAGGACATCGGGGAGGAAGATCCCCATCAGAGAAGTGATAGATGGGCCACTACAGACTGTCCTATTTACTATGCAAAGGGTGGCTGGGAGTCAAGGTGTGTACTAGGATTCTATGGCACACATGTTATATGCCATAGAGGCCATGGCACCCATGGTATTCAACTGGGTGGAAGACATGCTTCCAATATTCAAAGATCAGCTGACTAAGTGTCAGTAGGGAGAGCTAAAGTAGTTTGGATTTGTCTCCATTTTATATTGCTTCTTCTTCAAGCGGGTTCCAAAGATGACACCCTAGGTGGTCTTTAGAAGTCTTAGAGTGTGGGACCCCCGTATGCTAAGGTGGGTCTAGATCATGGCTCGTACAGGAGCAGGTAGTGGAAAGGTGAAGTTCAGTGACCCGTTCTTCAGATGACTCTGAGATCAAATCCTCATGGTTGAGGATTATGCTTACGAAGGTATGGACTTCACCGAAGATCCTGACCTACCATTCCCACCTGGCGGACAGTGGGGCGACATCGCTAACAAGCAAGAAACCCTAAAATGGATGAAATGTTTTTTTTATTTTTTATGTTTTATATTTTTTATGTTAAGTCACAAGACCTATATATTCTCATGCAGATGTTGGAGTAGCGTGACCTGGAGGAGCTTCTTCGTCTGATAGGTGAGCTGGAGCCCACTTTGTACCATAGGGTGATGATATCACCGGGGAGCTAGAGGAAAACCTAGAGAGGTTGACCTTGGATATACCAGATGCTGCCATTGATGACCTCCTAATGAGATATCAGAGATCCATAGTAGGAGTACCAGGTCAATTCAGTAGGCTACTATGTAGAGTATCTCGAGCAGTGATGTGCTACCATGAGCACCACTAGTGTATGAGATATGTACTGAAAGCTGACAGCTTTAGGATTTTTGCATGATGATTTTTCCTGAAAGCCTATATGCTTTAGATGAGGTCTCAAGACCTATTTTTTGGAAACTTTTCGTGTATATATATATATATATATATATATATGTAGACTTTTACCTAGTGTTTATATGTCTCGAATGGTAAATCTATTTTTTATGATTTTTATGTGTCTTTGAATGTTTATTTACAATGCACCATGTTTGATTTCGATGTCATGAATGGGAAATATTCCAATCTAGGATGTAATTGGCTAATGAGTAAGAAACTACATTATTCTCCCTAGGGATATGACTATAAGTGATGGTTTCGAATTATCTCTCTAGAAAACATACTCTCTAGAAGAGGCAGAGAAGCATAGGGTTTCTAATGGTATAAACATGGTTTAAATTGAAAAGCATGAGTTGTGAGTCCATCAAGACTACTAGATCATGAACATCCTAGGAGGCAGCTTTAGTCAGAAGACCGTTGACTGCTTCATACTAGGCGATGTTATTAGTAGCGGGACCTATAAAAACTGCTCCTAAACTAACCAAATCTTCAGCTGAGGAAAAGAGGACCTAAGCAGTTGAGGCAAGATTCAAGGTGTGGCGGTAAGCACCATCAACGAAGCCGTAGAAATCCATATGCATGACCAAAACATGGTATAAACAGATGTGGACACTAAACTCAAAACCATATTGAAAATACTAAAAGCACATTGAAAGTCAATTAACATACATATATACAAGATACTATCTAAGAAAGACCTAGCCATAGTACCATTTTAGGTACAACCCATTGTGAGGCTTCCCTAAAGGGATTCCATCATAATCAATGATCTTGTAAGCTCCTTTCTCTAAAAACTTACAAATTACGAAAGGTCCGTACCATATGGACTCGAACTTACCCTTCCCTAGTTTGTCATATCTCTGATCATAAGTCAAAACTAGGTCACCCTTATTAAAGAAACGAGGTTGGATGAATTTATCATACTGTGCCTTGACACATTTCTTATGTGCCTCATTAGCCTAGGTAGCATCTCTCTGAGTCTCCTTAAGGTTATTCAAGTACAAAAATCTTTCTTGTCCTATGGAAGTGTTTGGGAGAAGTTTGATGGAAATTTGTAAAGATGGAATCTAACTTTGAATCGATAAGACATCATCGAGTCCATAGACAAGCTGGAATGGCGTGAAACCAGTGGTTGTTTTCAACGAAGTTTGATAATCCCAAAGAGAGGAAAAAAGAACGTGGTGGCAGTTGGAATTATGATCTCCAACCATCCGACAAAGAATATTTTTCAAAACTTTGTTAATGGCCTCTACCTGACCATTAGCTTGTGGATAATATGACGTAGAGTTTTCATGGTGAAAACCTAGCTTGGCACTTAGTTCCTCCATCATTTGATTACAGAAATGGGATCTACGATTAGTAAGAATGGACTGTGGGACTCCAAATATAGCTATGATATGATTGAACAGGAAGAGAGTGGCAGTATTACCATCTTTTGCATATGCAAGGATGGCCTCAACCCATTTTTGTGAAATAATCAACGGATACGATTATGTAACCATGCCCCTCGACTAAGGTAGGCTTACAATGCATGAATTCAATCCCCCATTTGACGACTGGGCTAACGGCAATGATGGGGTGTATCGGAGCAGGATGGGTGGGATTTTTAGGATAAAAGTGTTGACAAGGTGGGAATTTCTTAACATCCTCATGACAGTCTTTGAAGACAGAAGGGAAGAAATAGCCAGCGCAAAGGATTTTCTAGGCTGTAGCCATCCCAGATAAATGACCGCCACATGCTCTAGAGTCGCAATCATTCCACACATGTTCCGCCTCCTCATGAGTGAGGCATCACCGGAGAATAGAGTCAATCTCGCATCTATAAAAGGTATCTTTCAGGATGAGGTAGTATTTTTTGTGGTGACGGATACAGCGGCAATCATCATGGGATAAATGCAGCTAAAATCGTTTTGTTTGGAGATAAATAAGAAAATATCCATACCAAGAATTCATTCGGGAATGAATCACTGGGCTCAGATTCTATTGAAGCACAGGGAAGATCACACATAAGCTCGACAAAGACCAAGGATTTATTTGATGTGGTTTTGGAAAATTCCAGATCAAACTCCTGAAGTATGACTATCCAGCGGGAGTAGTTGGCCCCAAGCACCTGATGAGTTAGACTGTAATACATCGGGTTCCGTTCTGCTAATATAGTGATAGTGTGGAGCATAATGTAGTGACAAAAATTTTGTACAGCAATGATCATGGCCAATGCTAACTTTTCCACATGTGAATAGAGAGTTTTGGAATCCATGAGATTCTTTCTACCATAATAAATCATGTGCTCTTGAACGTGGAGATTTTCCTGCTCTAAAACCATAGCGATGGTAGTAGCAGAGGAAGCAATATACAAGATAAATTCCTTTGAATAATTCAGGGCATGTATCAGTCGTTAATGAGTCAAAGCGTGCTTAAGATTATGAAAGGCATGTTGGGCCTGGTCATCCCAGAAGAATGGAGTGCTATTCTTGAGGAGACGCATATAACCGTGTGTTTTCTCTACGAAATTGCACATGAAACAGTGGAGAAAATTTGCCTTCCCTTGCAAACTTTGGAGTTCAAGGAGATTAGTTGGGGATAGTAGATCTAGAATGGAAGTAATTTTCAAAGGATCGATCTGGATGCCATCTTTGGATACCACAAAACCTAGTAGATGTCCCGTCTCAATGTAAAAAACACATTTTTGTGGATTGAGCCATATATTATAATGATGGCATCTCGGGAATATCTCTCTAAGATGACCAGGGTGGTCCTCCCTTCGCTATGAATGAGTAGGGAGGCTGTCAAGGTACGGTTCAATATTATGTTTAATATCATGAAACACATAGGACATCGCACGTTGGAACATGGCAACATCATTTTCCAAGCCAAAAGGTAACTTCTTATATGCAAATATTCCCCATGGGAAAATGAATTCCGTCTTATGCTGATCAGAGGATAATATCTCAATTTGATTATAGCCATAGAAGCCATCCATAAATGAAAATATGACACTTCCAGTACAGTTGCCGATAATTTGATCGATGTGTGGAGTAGGAAATTTGTCCTTAGGACAATCTTTATTCAAACCCCTAAAGTCAACACAGACTCTAATGGTGCCCTGCTTTTTATTGACAGGGACAACATTCAATACCCATTCCATCAGGGGTACAAGATAAATAAACCTAGCTTTGAGAAGTTTCTCAATTTCATCTTTAATAGCTGCGGCCTTCTGAGGATGGACTTGCCTTAGTTTTTGCCTGACATGTTTAGCCATGGGGTAGGTTTTAATCTCATGGACCACAATGGATGGGTTAATCCCTGGCATCTCTTCATAGGACCATGCAAAAATATCATGGAATTCTTTGAAAAGTGCCTTATAGGCTTCAGATTCATCTGCCGAGTAGTTCCACCCAACATGAACATGCTCAATAGTATTAGGCTTTGCTGATATGTCAATCGGATTCGTATGAGTAATGTTGCAAAGGTTTCCTTCAAAATATGTATCTTGAAACAATATAGGACTTTGGGGTACGTTGACAATATCAGTAGGAAACAAGGATGCAAAATCATGGCTACCCAAAATGGTGTTGGGGAGGAACATGGATCTATGATGGTGATCCTCCCAAATGGACTCATCTGTATTCATGATCTCCATAATGGACTCATCGGAAGGAAAAGTATTAGAGAGATAATCTAGAATAGGAAGAGAAGGTTCTAACCAGTACAATAAATGGTAAGGATTCGAAGCCACTAAATGAAGGTCATCAGTGCGATCATCGGACAAGGTTTGAATAGCATCATACAGTGCTTCATGTGAAATCAACAAGGTGGAATCAACAACATGTTTACCCTTAGGCTCATAATCAAATGAGGCGATCATATGGACTGTCATGGTACCCATGCTAGGAGGAGTGGATGGAAAAATTCCCATAAGGGATGAATCCTTCAATATGCCTACCTCGAACGACTGGTAAGGAGGAGGGAACTGGCCTAACATGGGGATGTTATTAGTCATGGAGGTAGTAACATCTGTTGTACAAAAATCAAGCTGGTCAATAGTAACAATTCTCCCTATATGTGGAAATTGGACTATTCAGAATACTGTTGAGGCGACAACAGTCATGGCATATAACCAATTTCTTCCTAGAAGGAATTTGTAATCTAAGGGGGCATCTACCACTTCTACTTGAATGGAAACAATTTTTCCCCCCAGCTCGACCGCTAGGGCTGATATGAGACCATGGAGATGGAAACCCCGTCTGTAAAAGGCTTTAAGGGTCATAGCTGATGTTACAAGCTCGAGAGAGTCGAGAGCCTTCCAACAAGACAAAGACAAAACTGAATTCTAAGCTCCTTCATTTAGCACTGCTCAAAAAAAATTCTTCCCAACTACTTTCGTAATGATTTGAAAAGAAAGTTTATGTGGTAACCTAGACTTATAGTTCTCACCATTGAAATGAATCAAGTTAGTATTATCCGGGTCTAATTCTCCTAATGTTGTCAACAAGTTTTTGTGCTATGTAGGGAAACTTTGGAGTACTTCTAAGGTAGACATTGCACAAGGTTCCTGAGTGAGATCTTCAGCTACATTATAGCATTGAGCAGCTTGAGAATTAGGGATAAATACAACCTTTCGAAGAGTACTCTTAAGTGGATGCAAAATCATGTCGCGAGTAGGCTTCTTGATAGGTAAGGGGATAGTAGACGAGGATTCCGAAGAACTAGTAGCGGGAGCTTTCCCTGAAGAAGAATGATCTTCTTTTTTATCTGTGGTTTTGTCATAATTTTGACTTCGAGTTTGCAGATTGATGGTATCTAAGGACATCATACAAATTTCCTCTAATGAACTAGAGTTACTCTGATTAGACATATGGTCTATCAATTGTTGTTGAGAGGGAAAATTATCCATGAGTACTGCGGGTGAGGGATGGATTTCAGAAACTGGGAGATTTCATCTTGACGAGGACACTCCTTTGAGAAATGGTCACCTCCGCATAGCAGGCAGGGATATTTTTCCTTTCTTTTCCCTTTATCGTTATCACTATTGGTTGGTATTGGAGTCTTATGTTGGTTTCCAGGTTTTTTATTTCTATTTTTACCTTTCTTTTTATTATTACCTGAGGTTTGAGTACTTTGAATAGAGTTGACCTTGACAGAAAACTTAGGAGTCAAAGGAGTAGGGTGGCAGTTTGGGGTTGCTTGGCAGGTTTTACTGCTGACAGGGACTGGATTGAACCAACAATCCTATCAATAGGTACTTATTCTAGTGGCTTGGTGGGATTGGTGCTTGGGAGAGGAGCTTGATGAATCAAGTCATAAAGGGTTCCAGACTGGGAATAGACCAAGTCTAGATACTGGGCTTGACTAATAGCCTGATGCTCAATAATGGCACTACCCATAGCCACATCTCGGGAAATAGGAGGCAACAAGGATTTGGTAAACTGATCAGCTAATAACTGATCCAAAATAGGAGCCTTAATAAGCCTTCTCCACCTTCTCCACTGATGAATATGATCGGATATGTGGGTGGAGTTGTTCTGTCACAGAGAAGTTAAAAGATCAGTACTCGTTTCATAACGAATAGGGAGTTGAAAGTGTCTAAGAAACACAGTTTCCAATGAGCCAAAATCCACAAACGAATGTTGTGGGAGTTTAATGTACCACTTCACGGCTGTACCAGTCAAAGTTAACTGAAAGAGTCGTAACCGAACGGAGTCATCCATGAGGGATTTTGAAGAACACCACAAATGGAATGTCATAATATGGTTCTTTAGATTGTCTTCCTGCTTCCCATCGAACTTTAGGATATCTGATGGTAACTTTACCGAAATGGGAGGCCATGAGGGATTGTGTCGAATGGGGTCATTAATCAAATTGGACAAGTCAGGTAGGTCCAAAGTTTCTAGGAAAGGTAACTGCCAGTTGGGTTGCACATATTGGTAATATTGATATGGCATATAATTACCAATAGGACCATAAGTGGACTGAAATATAGGTTGATGTGACAAATAACTACTGGTAAATCCACCCACAAGGGGTTGATTTCTGGGATTAGGAGCGTTAGGACCACTAGGGCCTCTAGGAGGAGGACCACGAGGGCCACCGGGACCACCAAGACCACCATGACCACCAGGATCACTAGGAGGCGGAGCACCAGACCCTCCATAGCCACCAATAGGTAAGCCTCTAGAGCCTCCGGAACCACTGGGCGAAGGGCCACCAGACCCTCCAGGGCCATAAGGAGGAAAGCCACCAGGCCCCCCTAGGACCATTGGGACCATTAAGACCATAAGGAAGAAAATTGTTAGATCCTATGGGACCATTAGGCCCCCCAGGGGGAGGACCTCCATAAGGAATTCCTCCAGCACATCCCACAGTATGTATAGGTATCCCCTCCATGGCTGGCATGTAAGACCAGTTGGGTTTCCCCCATGGCGTAAAAGCATTATTAGGGTATGCAATTCTAGCATAAGGCATCCATGTAGGATTAGGTGGATGATTAATATTACCTATAGATATGTGATAACCATAACCTCTAGAATATTGAATGGTTACAGGTTGTGCCCCCAAGAGATGACCTAAACTAGATGGGGGATTGACCACGTTAGTATGGGTAGGAGAGACATGAACTATAGATGTTTCTATATTGGAGGTCTGTCCTTGACTAGGTATAATTATGGTGTTATATAATGTAGGTCGTGACTGAGGTTTCCCCTCGGCACTAGAAGGTACATATGAAATTGGAATTGAGGATAGAGCCCCAAGTGTAGAAGACCTGGAAGGATTAGGAACATACATTGTTAACCGAAAAATCCCCCACTCAGCTCTCAATGGCCTACACCACCCAAGGAAACCATCTCATGACCCTCATATCACTCCATTAGACCCCCACACCCTCAAAATAGCTAAAGCATGAAGAAAAGGGCTTAAAAATCCCAAAAAGGAGCCCAAAATAGTCTCCTAGGAGCTAAAGCCCCCCAAAAGGGGCTAAAACCATAAAAGGAGATAAAGTTTGGGTGAAAGGGGATAAAACCGTAAAAGGAGATAAATTTTGGGTGAAAGGGGCTAAAATCCCCCAAAAAAGGGCTAAATCCCTGACCAAGGGCTTAAAACCCTAAAACCCCTTGAGAAAGCTATAAAAGGAGGGTTTGGGGTCACTCTCAAACAACTTCTCCCTTACATATTGTTATGCTGCTCGTGGGTGCCTTGAGACACCTTTTCCTCTCAAGCCACCCACTCCCTCTCCTCCATCTCCATTGAGCCATTTCTCCCCCATCCAAGAGAGGTGTTTCCACAAGCTAGGGCATGGTGGCCCATTTCCACTAGAGAAGGTATAGCTTGTCTTTCTTGTCTTGTTTATTTGTTTTCTTTGATTTCTAAACCTTGTTTCCATTTGTAGGTTTTATGCTTAACATTGTTTTGCAGGTTTTACTGTAGCTTCGGATTTATTTGCAGGCCTTTGGAAGTGGAACCCTAAACCATGTTTACAGAGGGGTTCACCATTGCTTCTCCATGCTCTCCTTTATGTTCTTAGTTTAGTTTATTGTTCTGTCTATTTACATTACGTTTTATTTTCTGCATTTACCCACTAGCAGGAACCTACCCTTCTATCCTATAGGGAGAAGGGAGCCATTCCTACTCTTGTAGTAGGGAGAAATCCCCACTACAGAACTGGTGACCATACCAGGTCGATCCCACAGGATCCCTGGTCCAAATTTTTAATTTTCAAGTTTTTTAATTTTTTTCCCTAGTTTTCAAAAATTTCCTGTTAAATACACTTTAAATTCAGTTTATTTTCTATTTTCAGTATTGCCAAAGCCTCTGCTAGGAAAAACTGAGTCAGATTAGCCACAACACAAGTTACTGTCAGCCAGATCTGACTCTGCCTCACAAAAAACCCCAAATCTGGGGCAGGACGCTCTTATCGGGGCCAAAAGTGTGGGGAGGGCACACTTAATGGCCAAACAGGTGCAACCAAGGCACACTTAATCCCTTGATAAGTGAAAATTCAACCCAGAAACTCAGTCTGTGACTGTTTTTGCATTCTATGCGACCCCCTCGCCTGTTTCTGAAAAAATCTTGCGCCCCCCTTGCCAGATTTGATAAAAAATGTGCAGCCTGTCAAACAGAACTTCAATTTTATCTTAATAGAGGGTAAATTTTGGTTTTATAGGAATTTAAGTGTGACTCAGCCACCTCTGTCCAGCACTGCAAGTCAATTTCAGTTTCTGTTTTCATTTTTTGCAATTTCTTTCATAAATAATGTGTAAATACTAAGTAAATGTTAAATGGCTTAATCAAATGAACCTAGCCTAACTAGAATCAACCTAAAAAAAACTGTCTTGCTTACCCTTCCTCCTCTACCCAGTCATCAGCCTCTAGGGTATTTTGGGATACGATGAAGGGCAAGCTTGTATAGATCTAGACACTCCACTAATATTGTTCCAAACCACTAAAACTGGATGACCTAGAAGGTAGAGGGGGTAGAGAAGGAGGGCTTCTCACGGCGCTAAGTGTCCTCCATGTTGACCAACCTTGCATCCGAGAGGTGACCTGTGGATCTACATATGGGCTTAGTCCCATTGTCTTGAGAGCCCAACACCTTCTCTTGGTTGAAGAGGAATATAAGTGTAAGGTAGACATCTACTTAAGCCATACACATTTAGGGTTAAACACTATATTTGTTCACAATTTCTTATTATTCAATGCATGCATACATAATGACTTGAACTCTAACATGATAAATTCATAAACCATTTGTAGCTACCAAATACCATAGAAACAAACAAAGAAATACACCATACCAACTGATTAACCCAACTCAGTTCATGACGCTGAGCGAGCCTTACAATTTATCAATTTACACTAAGTACAAACAAATTAGTAGTCTTTGAGGACATAAGTCCCTGACTGCTTCAACTGTGGGAAGTACCTAGGCTTTTCCCAGAAACTCATTGTGAGTACTACCACAGGAACCCCAAAGTAGCTGGCCATTGAGAGGAATTGCCAAACAAACTCGGAAATGACCCCTTTCGATTGAGTAGAAACACCTGTGAGGAAAAATCCAAGCGTTGTTTTCTGGTAGTCTTGGTGGCCGAGTGGCCACCTACAACCGATAGGAAGCCACTGAAACTGGGGTCTAAACATCATTCCCACCAATTTTAGACATAAAATCTAACACAATTGATCCTCTAGGCTCTTCCTCACGCCTAATAGGAGAACCACCACCATTTGGAACACTCAATCGACATCGTCGAAGCCTCTCTCAGCAATATCCCACACCATCAGAAGGCCACATAGCCTTTGATTCTGATTCAGACCCATACAAAACCAAGCCTCCATACTGCACCATCTGGCCCCATGGCTAGTGCAAATCTGGATCCATTTTCTAGCATAACCATAGCAAGTGGACCCATGTCCACATCACAACCTATCACCAAAAACCTGGGAAGTGGCCCAAGAATAGTCATGTAGACTATCATCAGTCAGCTTCCACCACCTAAAGTGAGCAGCCATGCTGGACCACTGACAACACATGGGGGCAGTGGCCCTTCCACACACAATGCCCCTCCTGCCACACAAGGGTGCAGTGGACCATCCACTTACATTACCCTTATTGTAATGCATGGGGAAAATGTCCTTACCACTCATACCGTCCCACCCACAACACTTAGGGGCATTGGCCCATCCGTAATGGTGCCATCGCAAGCACCCCCAGCTGTGCAGATGCATTATGCACCTGCAAACCCCACCACCATCGCAACCCCATCCCACATCAACCTGGGGTCAAATCTACCTTTCATGGCTTGTCTTAACTTGCTTGATCTGGTGAGATTAACAAATGACCCCATTCTCCATCAAGATTTTTGGCCTCCAACGCCAATTAAGCTGCCATCAGACATCCCCAAGTTTGAAGGCAAGGTAGGGGAATGTCCCCAAAACCACATAATGACATTCCATCTATGGTGCTCATCCAACAACATCGTAGATGATTCCATCAGGTTGAGGCTATTCCAACAAACCCTTACAGGTCCTGCAGCCAAATGGTACATTGAGCTACCACAGGAAAAATATCTGAAATTCAACTCCCTAGCCTTCATGTTCCTACAGTATTTCCAACTCCTTGTCAGATATGACGAAGCGGTGGAGATCCTGTTATCCTACTTCCAAAGCACTGCCACTCATATAACTGACCACATTGTAGAAGGAGCGAATCGACATAAGTCGACTTGAACGAAGACCGACTTAGTCGATCAGCCGACTAAGTCGAGGGACTGACTTAGTCGATCTGCCGACTAAGTCGGTCGGCCGAGAAAACACAGTAATTAAGTCTGCTAACTAATAGTCGTGTCGGTTCACCGAACCGACAGGTAGTTATTTTTGTAATTGTTTGTAACCTGTATATATTAGGCTATTGAGCCTCACAAGAAGTTAGTTCAGTTCTTGGCTTTGTACGATCTATTGAGAATAATATAATCTGTTCATCTAATCTGTTCTTGTCTCTTGTATCTGTGTATATTTCTGTATATTTTTGTATGTATTATTGGTAACCTTATGTGATCAGTGAGATTACAACATTGGTTCCGTTGCCGGTAGTACATAACTGGAATATATGCTCACATATGATACCAGAGCAGGAGATAAAGGACTGGTGGGAGCGTAAAATTGCTAACTATCTACAAAATTACGCACGACGGAACAGATTGTCCATCGCAGAAGCAAAAGCCAGATTTTTCACTGACACTCACGAAAAGTTTGTTGAATCCGTGCCACACCTGCTGAAGCAGCTTTTGGATGAGAAAACCGGACAAGACTAAAGAAGAACAGTTACTCCAGAAACTGATCCGAGGAGGACGTACGAATCTATCGGAGTGGTTCGAAAAGATAGCCGACGACTTCTGTGAGGAACAAGCAGTCGAAGATAGGAATTTGGTGGAAACTGTCCGACAGAAATTTTTCATAGAATTTACTGATCAATTCTTGTGTTCCTTACCGACTTTGCTGTTCAAATTTTTAATAGAAAAAGGAGCAGGCCATATAGTCGAAGCTCGACCACCGTTACGCAAACCGCCCTCAAACACTAACTGGGCCGAGAAGCAAAGGAAGTGGGAAAAATTCATTGCTGAAAGGGAGTGAGAATACTTCTTGAGCAAATAGACAGCATTATTCGAGCTTTCTAAAAAGCGTCGGGTAGGCTATGGGGGGGTAGCTGGTCGTGTGTCGGAGAGGGAGCAGGATGGATACCAGTCGACCAGACTTAAGCCAGTAATGAACAGTCGACCGAAGAGGAATTGATAGTATTGTATGAAATTATGTCGGACATTAAGAGAATCGAGAGGGACGAAAGACATCAAAGAAGGGAAGCCAGACGTGAACGAGCCGACGAGTTGCGTAGAGAACAAAACCCTAGGGAGACCGACCGAGATGAGCATCCACCAGAGTCGGGTCATGACCGACCAAAAGAAGGCGTGGAAGAAGAAACTGGCCCTAAGGATGAAGAAGTGTGGATAGAGCAGCAAGAATCTCTCCAAGTAATGATTCCCGATGAAGTAACCCTCTCCCCCGTCAATCCACATACCATAATACAGACTATTATTGAAGACGACCTCCGACTGAGAGTTGGTGACATCACACTCTGGAGTCGACTAGGTGATGAACCGTACCCAGGCCGACATCTGGTCATACGCCGACCGGTCGAAGGGAACTGGGTGACCTTTCAAATGGCACCTTCCTTTCGTAGTATCCACTTGCTCCTGCCGACACATGAAGGAGCACCCCCCCTTCCACATACAACTTTCGAAGATAACCAAGAGTCAGACCTGAGCACGCAAAGTGACAGTGGGTCATCGAGAAGACAAATTATCAACAATCCGCTGTACCGCGAGAAAGAATCAACCACCGACGGAGGCACAAGTTCCATCGACCGAAACCCCACCGTCACCCCCATAGGTTCGACTATATCATCGACCCCACCTCTTTCACCCCCACCCACACCTCCCACCCCGCCAACTTCCGAGAGTAGTGATAGTGACTCAAACATGGGTCACGGATCTGCTGAGATTCTCCTTTATGAGGGCGACGAAGACCCCAGACGACATTGGTTCGTCTGTGAGTCGATATGGGAGGCCAACAAGTTAACAGAAGAAGAACGCCAGATGGCGCAGTTCGTAGGAGCCCTAAGGAAAAGAGCTCTAACATGGTATATGACATTTTCCGAACGGCAGCCCAGAGCAACAAAATCAGAGATAAAAGCGCAATTCCTATCATTTTTTAAGACCCCAGACGCCAAACACCTGGCCGCCAAAAAGCTGAAAACGACATCACAGAAGCCAGGAGAAACAGTCCGCGACTACGATAAACGATGGAAGGATCTATTGAGCTAGTTAGACTATACTATTGACGAACAATTACTGATTCAATGGTTCCTTGCAGGACTCTCACAGAAAGTTCACCAACACATCAGTCTGGAAACTTTCAAGTCGTATGAAGATGCGCTAACCAAAGCTCTGCAGGTCGAGATGGATGAAGATATCCCTGCATATCCGACCGACCAACATTTGGAAGAACAGCTGGAAAATGTGCAGAAGTCCCTGAAAGAGCTGACTCTGAAGAACCAAGAAGTATGGTGCACTAACTGTTCAACAGCCGGACACTCCAAAGATAATTGTCGACAGTAATTCAGCTGACAAGATGTCCGTTTTGTACAAAAAAAAGCGTTTTGCGACATTTGCCAGGAACGTGGAGACCATTCTACCGCCGACTGTCCTTATAATATGAAGAATGGAAAGGCTTCCTAGTGTGCTATCTGCGAAACTGCAAATCACAACATGGCCAACTTCCATCTTAACCTGAAAAATAGATAGAACTACCAGGCCGTTTACCAGACGAATGCGGTAGCACAGAACACGGAGCAAAACAATAACAATAACCAGAACGGGCAACGCAATGACGGCCGACGCTATGAACGCCGACATGACAATCGATGACCAGGGTTTGGAAGAACAGGTCGATTCATTGGGAATCACGAAATATGGAGTTGTCGACCCACACAATGCTTTATTTGTTACAAAGAAGGGAACATATGCGTAGACTGTCCGTACAAGGACAGAACTGACCTCAAATTTTGTACACACTGTGGGGTAGGTGATCACTCCTTGGAGGATTGTCCTACCATGTTGGAAAAAATCA
>LPNX010763316.1:402716-479133 GCA_001517045.1 Pseudotsuga menziesii
AACAACTATTAAAGGCATATCAACTAAAGTTGATTTTGAAATTATTGACCCCAAGGAAGGATCTAGCTCCTTCCCAGCACTTGTCGGTCGACCTTGGGGTCGAAAGATGAAAGCCTCCATCTCCTTAGATAAAGAGAGGATCAAGCTAAAAGGCAATGTCCAAAAATTTATTGTACCCATTAACCCTTACCAAGGAAAGCCTTGGATAGAACCTATTGATGAGGAGGTTGATGTTAGATAGCTATACCAAATCCACAATAATACTGACTATACTGAACCAAATATCTATGGGGAACTTCATTTAGGTAACCAAGACTCAGTTGGTTATAATTCAGATGCTGAACTATATGACTGGGAGATAGAAAACTATGAAACACAAGCAAGAGGGTGCTGGACGATCCAAAAAGTATAGAAAAAACCCACCCAACAGTGCTTTATAGTCTCAATTATCCCCAAGATTTTTGAGAGAAAAATCAGAGAACACCCTACCTTACAACCGACCAGCGAAACCACCAGGCAACAACCTAGGTATAAGGAGAGGGAATCCCCGGTCATGCATGTTGAACAAGTGTCTAAAAACATTGGAGAACATGGCCGACTATAGAGCTTAGTAGAAACCTTCACAGGTCAGGCAGGTAGATGGTGGGACACCCATCAGACAAAACTACAGACCTAGACTAGTGCTGCAACTTACTTTGTTGAAAGGTTTGGTGGCAGGAAGTTAACCTCACAAGCACAGATCCCTATCTTCACCCAAGGAAAAAACCCAGAAGAACACATCCAAACTTGTGAAAAAGAGTGGAGAAGACTTGGACATAAGGATGAAAGAGCCTGGCCACACTTATTTCCTTCCACCCTAGATGACTTACCTAGCAAATGGTATAAGATGGAGGAAGCTAAAGGTGAAACCTTTTTTTGGAATGAACTAAAATCAAATTTCATTAAAGCCTTCAACTTTATACCTGAAGATAAACAATTAGTCGAGCCAGCACAACAAATTAAACATTTCATTCAACCGACTGAAACACACCCTTACAAAGACCCTCGACAGGTCAAGAACTGCAATAGTCTTCACATAGGATCAAAAGTCGAGTCGACCCGATTACAATTGGAGAATGAACACACCGAAGGTAAAAGCTTCAGATGGAAATCAAACCATGCTGAAACAACAAAACCAATCCACTCTGTGCTAAGGGTCGCGACTACCAATAAACCAGACCTCGACCGAATGACTGCAGCCGACTTCCCTGCTACATTCTCACAGTTCAAGGAAGGAAGCCGACAGATCAATGAAGCTAAAGCTCCAGAATGGTTAGATGCCAAAGTAAGAACACAGCTTGCCATCATATCTCCCGCCATTGTTGAAGTGTGCATTCAGAGACGACCGACCATCCGACTACATAGTCCTCACCAGGAGCAAGTCTGAAAGGTTTGATAGGACTTCATTTTTGTACTTACCTTTTTCTTCGGGACGAAGAAATGTTTTGTTTGTGGGGGAGATGTAGAAGGAGCGAATCGACATAATTCGACTTGAACGAAGACCGACTTAGTCGATCAGCTAACTAAGTCGAGGGACCGACTTAGTCGATCAGCCGACTAAGTCGGTCGGCCGAGCAAACACAGTAATTAAGTATGCTAACTAATAGTCATGTCGGTTCACCGAACCGATAGGTAGTTATTTTTGTAACTGTTTGTAACCTGTATATATTAGGCTGTTGAGCCTCACAAGAAGTTAGTTCAGTTCTTGGCTTTGTACGATCTATTGAGAATAATATAATCTATTCATCTAATCTGTTCTTGTCTCTTGTATCTGTGTATACTTCTGTATATTTTTGTATGTATTATTGGTAACCTTATGTGATCAGTGAGATTACAACACACATCCATGAGTGTCGGCGACATCGCAGTCTATGCAAAATCCAACTTGACGACAGGATCTTCTTGGATTGGTTCCCTAATACCCTGCTCCAGCCCATAGCAAAGGACATCGTGTCCAAACATCCTCAATCTGAAGAAGAGGCCATACTGAAAGCTCAACAGTTTGACCTTATCTATACTCAGTTTGGATACCTATACATCGTAATTCTAGACGCTCCTCGTCTGAGTACCTTATACCTCGATGCAACGTGGGAATCCCATGTTGTGGACGGCATCATAGGATCGGTCTCCCAACAACCATAGCCTTGACTGACACCACCTGTAGCTCCATCACAATTGTGCAACACTTCTAATGTTGTTTACCAAAACCAAGCTCCGGACTACGTGTTGCTGCCTTTCACACACCTGGGTCACGTGGCAGAAATCTTCAAGCCACTCAGTGTGTCCTTGGGGGCAAGTCTTGAGTCAAGGCTATCACCTTGTTCTTGAATCCTCTGTTTAGGCTCAACTCCTAATGAAGCCAACGGGGATAGACCCTATTAAGTTACTAAGGATAATTACTTAGTTTGGTGATGTTAAACTGAAAGAGGTTCCTGGAGGATTTTTCTTTAACATCGTTTGGCGCCGTTGCCAGGGAAAAATCTTTTTATTCCCGAGTACGAATTTCATTTTCTTCCTTTTTGTTTTTTCTTTGTTTGATGAATGCTTAGAGTAGATCTTTAATTTTCATCTGGCGACTCCACTAAATTTTTTCCAGTTTTATTTTTACAAAGAAAAGTAAAAAAATAATTTTTGTGAAAAGATTTATAAATGCTTATTTTTGTTTTTCACATGGCGACTCCATTGAAGGGATAAAACCGTATTATATCATAAACTTGTGAAGTTTTGTTGTGTGTATATGAGCCCATGCGACATGTTAAAACCTTTAAAGCTCATCACTTGAAAACTCCACCTTTTCATTACAAGGTTTAATCGTTATATCAAATGGATACTATTTTGGATGAATTAAAGGAGAAATATGGTGCCCAGTTAACCTTAATGTTTCAACCTATTGATTTCTCAAACATCCTGGGTTTTCCTAACTATTGTGATGGTTTGGGGGATGCATATAATTGGCTTCCAACATTTCATGGAGATTATGGTGAATCGGCCATCTGGCATGTCAAATCTTTCCTTCAGTTGATTGTTGACTTAAATATTCTTCATGAAGACAATATGATGGAAATGTTTGCTGGCACTTTTCAGGGTGAGTCCTGTTGTTGGTTCTATTAGGGCCTTCCTAATAAATGTATAGCTTCTTTTCTAGGCTTCCTTTGGATTTTTTTAGAGCAATGGCATGATGGTAGGGGTAGTATGAATGGTTTGAAAAATTTCCTTGAAAAAATATGTACATTCTACCTATCTGGGACAGAGTATCACATGGAAACATATGATAGAAATTTTTCCATGATACAAAGTATTGAAGACTTGGAATCACTTCTCGAACATTTAAGTGAAGAGGAGGTTCATGATACTCCGATCAAAAGGAATCCTAGTAGTTATTTAAGAAAGGAAGCAATTAAGCATCTTTTAAAAGAATATGAGGTATCTCCCAATACACAACAAGATTCTGAGGAAGGGAAAATCCAAGATGATCCTATTGAAGAGCTTCAGGGGGAGCCCATGATGGAACACATTGTTGAAGACTCTCATCATGTCACCATAGCTGAAAACATTGAAGATTTGAGGTGTTCTCAAGTGTGTTGCAATGCTGATATTTTTCCAGAAGGCCCTTTAGAGAAATCCACTGAGCAACACATACCAAGTGATCCCATTGAATATGTCCAAAAGGTCTCCTTGATTGAAGATCCTTTTCACGATATCATAACAGAAGCCTATAAAGAAACTCATGATAAGATCAATATGGTGTGTGATGACACTAGACCTTGTTCTCCACATGTTGATGAAGGTTTGGAAAGTTTATCGCCTTGTAACATTTTACCTGAAAAATATTGTTATGAATACAAGGAAGACATGGATAGGCAGGAACATGATGCCATGGATGAAGAGTCCCCCACATATGACATGGACGGGAGTGATGACTGTTGGAATTTCATAGATAATCCAACTTGTGAAAATATTATGGAGAATCCCATCCATGATATGTCCAACAATGGGAGTGTCCATTCAAAAATTTGTGGAAGTCCAATCTACGATATGTCCATAGAGCGGAGCACGGATCTGGATGCTTGGAAAAACCTTAGAATGGAAGAGGAGCATTCAGAATTTTCATGTGATCATTCAGAGTCATACCATGCAGAGCCGCACAAGGGTATCAATAATGAAGACATTCAGAAATAGTATTGTGAAAAGTCAGATGTGATGCAGTTAGTGGAATATCAGTCTCAGACATCTTTTTCACATATAGAGGTTCCTTATGATTTGGAGCTACTTAGGCTTGTGCAAGAAGTTATCATTTGATAAGCCCTGGTGATCAGTATGATGATGTAGTCAGTTTGCCTCATCAATCTAATTGGTATATCAGTCCTATCTAGTCATGGATAGAAGCAACCTGCATGAGCACATACAAGTTGGGGAAGAATTTTTATGACATTATTCATGCCTATGATCTCCCATCCATCTTGCCTATTCTGAATCATCACGCAGGTTTGTAATTTCTGAATAAGGTATCCTCACTTTGGCTGGTAACCAAAGACAAGGAATTTTTTTTTTACGTTAATAAAATGCTTAGGTGGTTACATTGAATTTCTGATTACACTTAATCTTTTTTATATCATGCTTAGAGTAGGAAAATAAGCTCCTTAAAAGAGAGAATTTACTTTCTACATTTCTATTTTATACTTAGCTATAATAAAACTTTGCTTCTTTTAGTTAGTTACATTTATTTTGTTTAAATAAATCAGCTTAATGGTTCATTTGGGTTTGTATAAAACTTGTGCTACTGAGGTTTTTCTTGTCAAGTTGAGATGTTTTTACAGGGTATATAAACTAGAGATTTTGGTGTTCTCGTATCCTCTCCTTGCCTTAAAGACCAGATCGAGTACACGTCCCACAGTTGGAGCCAGAATGTTACCTCCTAAGTTGTACTTAGTGCTTTTTGATCACATGAGCTTGGTGAACCAAACAAGGATAACTTGTTCAGACTTCAGAAGACCTTTGGAAGTACTTCTGGGAAGTGCTTGTTGTACTATATCACATGTTCATACCCCATGGGGGAATTGTAATAAATGTTTTAGCATGATAGTGTCTGTAAAATACTTGGTCTCTTAGACTTTATTTGTCAATCCAATCATCCCAGGGTGTTTTTTCCCTTGGTTATTATTGGTTGTTTAATAAATGACTGATAATTTCCGATTTTTTCACTCCATACCTCCAAAGTTGGGGTGGTCGGCTTGGCATTTAGGCCTATTGAGGCTATTAGAGTCTATGTGTCAATGTATAAACATGCTAGACATCATGGTTGAGTCATATGAACATGTCTAAGTCCCCCTAGGTTTTTTCAATTTTTCAATTTTTTAGTTTTTTCAGTGTTTTTTATTAAAATTTAATTTTTCCAAAACTTAGGCTATTTTTTAATAGTTTAATTGGACAAAATTATTTTGTCATAAAAGTGGGCCAAATAATCAGTTTCAGCCATGTAGGTGCTCATTTTCAAGCTAAGAGCACCATGTAAACCCATGGACCCACTATTTCCTAGTTTTGAGTGATTTTCCATCACTCAGGTCAGAAAGCCCCAAAAATCAATTATTGATGATTTTAATTAATAAATTAATGAATAATGGAGCAAATCCAAAATCATAGATCAGTGGATTCTCAACCGATTTGATTCAAATCAGTTAGATCTAAAGCAGATTCATTGGATCTGATAAATCCTTGACTGAAGGAGGTGATCAAATCAGATCCAGAGTTGATCTTCAGCATCCTTTATGGGGAATTTCACCCTCCCACTCCCCTCCACACGTTTTTGGCTCATCTGGATGAGTTTTGGTGGATGCTTCAGTCAACAGGTTGAGGTGTCAGTCAGATCAGCCCCCCGATTGATAGTTGCACTTAGTGAGACTCAAATCTAGCTCAGCTAGACATAGATCATGCATTGATGGACTCTCCTTCAGCTGATTTGATGTGTCTCCTTGGGATTTTTGGCCCCCCTGGGCTGGATCTCCTAGTTTTTGTATATATCCAAGCACAACAGCCTCTTCCAAGCTAGTTAGAGCTAGATTGAAGGACATGCTATTGTAATTGTGTATTGATCATCATTTGTTGAAATAAAGAGAAGCTTTGGAGGATCAATTGTGGAGTACCTTTCATGTGTGGATTATCATTATCATGCTGCATTCGAGGTGAAACTGCTATTTTTTCAATTTTGTGCACTTAACTATTGTCTTGCTGAATGGTTATTGAAATAATAGGGATAGATCATTGTAAGTAAGCTTACTTACATCTATTTTTCTGCATATGTTTGAATAAGCTAATACCTGTATGCTAAATAAGATTATTTGCATGCTGTATCACCTACTTCTCATATGTATCTTCAAATTTAATGGTTCTGTTTGTAGGATTTGTTGTGTATCTTACAGGTTTGCCATGACTGGAAGATCTATGGTTCAGGTTTGATTCCATTGGTTTCCCATAGATATTTCTAAGATAGTGCCCCTCAGTGCTTCACTACCAAGCTTCCTTTGTAGATCTACTTCAACAACAAGCACTTCTTTTCCCCTTTTCCTCCTTTAAAAATCTTAAATTTTCTTCAGACTAGTTACTATTAAGGATTCTTATTGCTCAGATCTATCTCATTAAGAAAATTACACATATATATAGTTAGTAAGGTCCCTTCCTAAGTCTAGATATTAGTTTTGTTTTGCATATAAAGTTACATTTTAAGAGATCTAGCTGAAATTACCATATTTTCGCAAGCATTTTAATGAAAATTTGTAGCTTGCTTTTAAGGTACATTCCTTTGTTGTACATTAAAATTTCATATTCTGCAATAAAATAGCACATCTTATTGGCTTCCCAAAAGGCAAGCCAAGATCCCAAGGAAAGCTGTTGGCTGCTATGGGTAGACCCGGGTTTACCAAAATCAACCAACAACACCCCTAGATCACTGGCCCTTTCGGCGATAGACCGCAAAGCAGCCTGAAGTATCACCCGAAGTGACTCTAATGGGTTGGCCAAGGACTCAAGTTTCTTGGACTGGGTTCTGTGGCATTCCCATTGGTGGCTCCCAGCTCTCCTAGCTGCGAGGTCTCTTCCTACGCGTCGCACAACCTCCTACTCGTGTCGCAGCCCTTCTAACTGCAAGATACCCTTTTGTACCACCGCGCGATCATTTTCTGCAGTGCGCACTTTCCCCAAATTGTGATATCTCCAACCTTATCGCATTTCCGTGCACCGTGCGACATGCAACTCCCTACTCGCGCTAAGCCCTTAACCTGCAGTATCGCGCACCGAAGCTCCTCTGCCGGTGCGATATCACCTCTCTATGATATCCTACCTCCGCGGTTCAGCACACTTAGCGAGGCTCGTGTCGACATGTGAGACTTAACATACAAGGCTATTCAATACTGCAATAGAGACTGTTCCACACAAAGCATAAATGAACCGTATACAGCATGTCAAAGACGTTAACTTATGTTTATCCTTCCATATTTACTGTGAACTGATTAACACATTCATTCATCAACTGTAAACCATAATCTTATGCAAAATAATACATAACAGTAAGCAAATACAATCACATGCATTCAACACAAAACATGCAGGTTTTACGTGGTTCACCCCCATGATGGGAGTTATGTCCACAGAACTATGTTTCTCTATTATAGCTCAGGGGAAGGTAAAACACAGTTCTGCTACACCGCATATGTAGCTTAATATATCCTCTCTTGGATCTATTTTCTCTTCTATATTACTCTCTTACAATACACTCTTCCCCCCTTATCGATCCCTGCGGATCGTTACATGCATATTCTATAAGCCAGCTACTGGTTACCGTAAGATTGCTATCGCTGATAACAGAACCAGAGCTAGGCTTTTACAACAGTCTAATAGTATGCAAAACACTACTAACTAACAAAATGACTAGCTAGCTCTTCAACCTGCTAATCAACTAACCAACCCTTTTACAATACAAAATATATTCTTATATAGGTAGCCCGAAGGTCGTGCCATTACAACACTGTGGGCCTGTCCCAACAGTAACCCAAAACCTAAATAGCGACAGTCGGCCCTATCTGTACTTGAGGTAGCCACTTTCCATCACACCACAGCTCTCTGCAGTCTTCCATGCTTCCCGGCACTGATCATGGGTACTATGCACCGCTTTGATTTTCTATCCTTCGCCTTCAATGCTTCAGCCTCGTTGCTCCTTCTCCTTTATGAGGGTCGTTGAGCCCTCCTATCTTCCGCCGCTGCCTTCAATGCAGTGGTTGGGCTCTCTCTTCTCGGCCGCTCAGGTACCGTTTCCTTCTTGACTTTTCTATCTTAAAAGTCATGGTTTTCGGCTCTGCTCTCCAGCTGGAAACATGATACGGTGTCGTAGCTCTGCCTTAACTTCTTTCCACCAAAACTAGCAGCTTCTTATGTAGCTGCGGGACCCTACTCCAACAGTCCCCTAACACTTACTTGTGGATCATCATCGAGCCACCTGCAGCGGGCTTCTCCTGCTGCAGCCTCGCCTTGGCTTCCTGCGAAGCCCTCTGCAACCTGTCACGAAGTCCTGCGACTTCCCTCTGCATCACTTCGACACTCTCTTTTTTAGTTTATGTAACTTGGTTCGCTGGGCTCTCTTATTCTTCCTGCTCAATGTCATGGTTTTTCTCTCTTCGCTCCTGAAACATTTTAAGAGCCTTCTAGTGTTTGAGAGGTTTTCTATAGATATCCTTTCCTCTTTATCTTGGTTAGAACTTTTATCACAAGGAAAATATGTATCTTCCAGCCCTCTCAAACATTTCATTCATCCTGGAGCCTCGTATATGAAAGAGGGGCAAACCATGAGTTTCGTTCCGAGAACAAGCCTTTGCCTGCCACCAGGAATTCGACCGACTGCTGGGTTTGCTTCCCCCTTCCACTTCTCTTCTCTTCGAAGTGCTCCAGGTACCCATGCTGCGTCTGACCATCAGATTTTTGTTGCGTTGCCTCCACAATATTTGATGCTTTTCTTAGCTGATCAGATAGGTCGGCGACCTTCTCCCGTTGCTTTCTTTTTCTCATTTTTACTTTCCACCTAGCGGGAGATTTCTTCTCATCATTCTTCTGCTCTACTTTCTTATCTTCAGTGATCGTCTTGGCGTTCCTCTTCTCCTTAGCAGAGACTTTGCTAACAACTTCTACTTCTGGTGCTTGACTCCTCATCTTTGGTGGTTGTCTGACTTGTGCTGCACTTAATTTCACAACCCTGGGCAACGTCGTCATGGCGGACCTACGGCCACCAGGGTCAAAACGTCTCAGCATGCCTTTTAGAGGTTCATCCTCGAACATAACCCACTCAGTAAAAAATGGCGGACATGCAATGGCTGCAACTTCTGAAATTCACAGCACTCTGTAACCACTTAGCTCTTGACACAGAACTCTCAACAACTTTAACTCTATGGCTCTCATTTTTTCTGCAAATGTAACCGTCTTAATTGAATAATTTCTACTTTTATGCCCAATGCGATAATACCGGATGCAACGGTCATCTAAACTGGACCCGTCGGTTGTCATTAATGCCTGGACAAGACCACACCTGTCATCCGATCCCTCATAAATGTGGAAATCCGATCGAATTTCCCTCGAAACATGTGTGCACAGGCGTCGGTCTCGTCGGAGATTTTTCAAATCTGGAAAAATTAATTATACTGCTACCAAATCTTCGGTAAGATATACGGATCATTACCTCATTAACTACCTGTCAGCTGCTGACTTGACTGTCCTTTGTCGGTTGCAAAACTGAGTACGTGGCATGGGGAAACATCGCGCTGCTGCGATGCGACTCCGCATCACCTGCAATATATATATATATATATATATATATATATATTAGTGTAGACTTGCTCCCAGTGCGATGCCTCCTTTCAACTACACTAGACATCTCCACGGCGTTGAATGGTTAAGAGGCGGGGTGGCTATCACTGTAGGGCTTAAGCCTACTACCATTAATCCATGTGGGAAAAATCTCCCCATTCAACTGGCTGAGCTGAACGGCACCTCCCTCTGTGACTTGTTGTATCTGGTATGGCCCCAGCCAATGTGTCTTGAACTTCCCTGGAAACTTAATGGATTTGCTGTCATAGAGGAGCACTAGGTCTCCGATCTGGAAAGTCTTATTCTTAATGTGTCTGTCATGCCAAGATTTTTCTTGTGCCTTCTGCACTTTCTGATGGAATCCAACGATGAATATGTCTTCTTCTAAGGAAAGCAACTGTGCTAACCTTTCCTCGACTATGTCTGTATCAGTCATCTCGGTAATCTGAGTGATTCTTAAACTGGGAAGAATATACTCCATAGGAATAACAGCCTCCTGTCCATAGACCAAGCTAAAAGGTGTGTGTCCCGTAAGTTTCTTGCATGTGGTTCTGTATGCCCATAATATAGCATTAACTCTGAGGTCCCAATCATTCCTTTGGTTATTGCAGATCTTAGTAAGAGCATTTTCTAAAATCTTATTAAAGGCCTCCACTGTGCCATTAGCCTGTGGATGGTAGGGGGTGCTCTTATGGTGCTGGATCTGGAATTATTCTGTTAATGCCTCAATAGTGCTATTCAAGAAATGTGTGCCTTGATCACTCATCAAAATTACTGGGCATCCAAACCTACTGATGATGTTTTCAAACAGGAACTGTGCAGCTGTAGCAGCATCGCAATTTCTTACTGTTTTGGCCTCTACCCATCTGGTGAGGTACTATGTTCCAATGATAATGTATCTTGCACCAGTGCGCTTTCCTGGTGGGTTGATAGGACCCACAAAATCTATATCCCATTTGTCAAATGCGCGCAATGTGACCTGCGGTCGCAGCGGAATTTCATCGTGTCACGAGGGTTTTCCTACCCTTTGGCAGATATCGTAGCATCTACAAAAGTCCTTGGTGTCTTTATGCAACGTATGCCACCATAATCCTGCCTCTAGGATTTTCTGCGCAGTGGCTTTCCTGCCAAATGACCTCCTGTGGTTCCTGAATGTGCCTCTCTGATAATAGCGTCTTTTTCATGTGGCATCACACATCTGCGCAAAACTTCATCCGGGCCTAACTTGTATAGGTGTCCTGCAATGAGGGTGAATTCTGCGGCTTTAACAACCAACTGCTTCTTTTGCTGCTTAGTAAACTCGTCAGGTGCTACTCCCGTAGTGAGAAATTGAATAATATCGGCATAGTACTCATCTGCGATTTGTATAGAGAACAACGACGCATCCGGTAGATTGTCATCTAGGTTACTTGGCTCTTCTCCTGAGTCTATCCGCGACAAATGATCAGGTCCTGCATTCAGTCTTCCTGGTTTCACAATGATTTCAAAATCATACTCCTGAAAGAGGAGTAGCCATCTACAGATTCTCCCCCCTAACACTGGCTTATTGACCAAATACTTTAAGGCAGAATGGTCAGTAAAAATCTTGAATAGGGCACCCAACAGGTAGTGCCTAAACTTCTGCAGCACATACACCATAGATAATCCTTCCCTTTCAGTTGTGGTGTAGTTCTTTTCTGCTATCGAGAGCTTTCTGCTGGAATATGCGATAGGGTGGTCTATGTCCCCTTCTCTTGGTTGTGTTAAAACAACCCCTAATGCGATGCCAGACGCATCCACATGTACATGAAATGGATTAGTCCAGTCGGGAAATACTAAGATGGGTGCTGTAACCATCTTCTCTTTAAGCATGTCTAGACTCTGCTGACATTCCTCGTTCCATAGGAATTTGACATCTTTCTTGAGAAATTTCTCCATTGGTACTGTAATCTTTGCGCAGCCCTTGATAAAATTTCTATAGTACCCGGTATGACCAAGTACTATCCTTAGTTGCTTGACTGAGTTAGGTGTTGGAAGGTTTACAATGATGGCAATCTTCACGGGATCTACCATCAAGCCTTGTCTGCAAACAATGTGACCCAACAAAATACCAAATGGTGCACAAAATATACATTTCTTCAAGTTTAGAGAAATTTGGTACTGCCTACATTTCTCTAACATCAGTCTTAAGTCTCCAATATGCTTTTCAATTAATCCAAATACAGTCTAATCATCAAAATATACTTCTAAGAATTTATGGATGTATTCTTTAAATACAGCAACGACTACTCTAGAAAATATAGCTGGTGAATTCTTAAGACCAAAGGGAATTACCATATACTGGAACGAGCCCCATTCTATTGCAAAGGTGGTCTTGGACCGATCCTCTGGATGTATTCTGATCTGATGGTATCCTGAAAACCTATCAGTGAAGGAGTAGACCTCCTGTCCTCCCACGTTATCTAATACCTCATCAGTGAACAGTGTCGAAAATGGATCGTGAAGCGATGCATCGTTGAGCTTACACAGATTGACACAGATCCTGATGTCTCCTTTTGTTTTCTTTTCTTGTACGACCATGGGGCTAACCCATTTGCTTTCTTCTACCGGCTCAATGATGCCTGCTGCTAACATCTTATCGATTTCATCCTTTACTTTTTCTTTGTAGCGCGGATTCAATCTATATGGGCGCTGCTTAACTAGTCTAGCATCCTCCTTCAATGGTATCCTCATAACTCCCAGGTCTCCAACTATTCCCTTCATCTCTGTGAACTTGGTGGGGAATAGGTCCTGATAGTCATGTAGAAAATCTGAAATTTGTCCTATTGTTTCATCATTCCAATAGTCTCCAATAAAGGAAAACTTAGGTTCTGCATCTGTGCCAATATTGATCTTTTTAATCTTCATAGGTTCAGTGATTGCTGGAATCTCTAGCTGTGGTCCCCCAAGATCGTGAGTTCCTTCTGACTCCGGAATGTTGCTGTTGCGAGGATCCTCATCCTCATCCTTATCTTCATTGTTTGGCTTTGCTGCGAAGTTATAGCACTCAAGCGCATCTTGCAACTGAATGGTCCACTCAGGTTGAGCCTACACTGAGATGGTACAGTCCTCGAATATCTTGATCTTGATTATGTCAAGGGCCTGAGCAACACTTTGATGTTCTGATTCAAATGCAAAGGTAAGTAGGAAACTATCTGTCATAAGTGACCATGTAGTTTTCCCCTTGCGCAACTCAGTCTCTGTGTACTAGTTCCTTGGAACTGTGTCCAATGTGTGAATGAATCTGTGAACCCATTCATCCTCTGGAATGTCTTACCAGCTCTATTCACATGTCTGAATGTGTGCTCTAGGATCAGTTTCTCCTGTGTACTTCTGCTGTACATACTCTTTGTCGACCAAACATCTGATTGCCATCAATCTTTTAATATCATCCCATGATGCGATATTTTCTTTATGCGCGTACCACCATCTTGCAGGTGTGGCTCATACTGCAAGGTCCATAGCTGCGATCCTCTGTTCGTAAGGCATCTGTTGCTCAAACTGCTCAAGGAATTCCTGGATATCTATTAGACCATGATATGATGGAATTTCAGTGACCTCTACACCAATCCATTGGAGTGATTTACTCATAAACGCACATCTGCACGCTGAGACTTCGTAAAGTCTGTTATGCCAGTTCTCTAGACCAATATCAGAATCCGATGCACATGAACTGTCGCATTGCCAAATACTGTGCCCTTCTGCGGTTGGATTGATGTAGTCGCTCTGATTCGCAGTCATCTGGTAGAGACTATCCATGTTATGTTCTTCGTCCTCAGCTAGGATAGGTTCAATGTATCTAGGACCTTGGTAAGGATCCAACGGTGCGATGACCCGGATCTACGCATCCTCAAAGGTCATTTGTCTTCTCTTTAGGTCGATGACAGCCTTGCTACCAATCACCCAATCAATACTTAATAGTGCTGGATACGGTCGACTGTCTCCAATGATTTCTATAACTTCAAAGTCTGCAAAAGTACGAACTCCGTAAATGTCAACTGGAACCTATGGCAGTCGACCTAATGGTGATACTCGCTGCTGATTAGCTAGTATCAAGTGGATAGGTGAGATGGCTAACTGCGGGCTACCCATCTATTCCCATGTCTGCTTAGTTAGAACATTCACCTCTGATCCCATATCTAAGACAACTTCGTCCATTTCGAACTCCCCAATATGTGTTGTGAGTTTCATCTCCCTTCCAGTCCTTGTATGTCCTGTAATATTATGAACAGCGCGGTGTGCACTGCCTGAGAGAGAAGGTTCCTGACACTGATCTATGATGCACTGTAGCTCGTCGATAGCTTTTTCGTTTCTCAAGAGATTCAAACAACTGTGCAGGAAGGATTGTATACTTCCTTTCGACTCATCCTCGTCGCATCTTCCCGATGTGGTAGCCTGTGGTATCTGTTCTGGGCTATCGCCACAAGGTACTTGCTGCGGTACGCCCCTAGATGGCGGTACCTGCGATCCTGATTGTGTAGGTTCATCAAAGTAAGCCTTGGCTTCATGAAATGTCTCTTTTTTCTTCTGTAGGTCGAGTGCTATTGCTTTACCAGGAGCTCTGCGTACCCACTCCTGACTTGTGTTCTTTCTGGTCTCCTGCGATGTCCCACTGGTGGAAGCACCACTATGAGTCACAATATTGACTCTTGGTTCTGGCTCTTCCTGCTCAGCAACAATAAGCTGGATGTTCTGGTGTACCTCTGGATTAGTATCTTTGATCTTAGCTATCAAGGTAGGACACTCCTCTATGGTATGATCATAAGATTTGCAGTAATTACAAGTAGTATTGGGGCTCTGATAGTCCCTAGCATAGTGTCCTACAACTCCGCAGTTATAACAAGTGATTGGTCCACGACCATGGCCAAAACCCTCTCCTCTCTCGAAGCATTCTCCTCTTGCAAAGCCTCCTCCACGGCCTCGTCCTATGAATCCTCCTCTCCGGCCTCCATACATCGGATCAGGATGTGGTCCTGCTGCTGGACCCCGTGTTTCTGATTGGACTCTATATACATCATGTTTTCTATCTAACATGAGATCATAGGCTCAGCAATTCTGTTCATCATGTCCGACAGAGCTGCAGAAGACACAGTATAGGTTCTTAGGTGTCTGTACATACTTCTGAAGCAAAGGGCATTGATGAGGTGGGTGTCCTTGTATTTTGCATATTTCACACCATGGCCCTTGCGTTCGTGGTAAGGGGTTAGGATCCCCTGATGCTAGATATTCTGCAAAGACTGTGACAGTTGTCTTTGGTATGACCCTGTGCTCTACACCGTAAGCACCAGATGTCTTGCATAACCTCTTTTTCTTTCTTAAGTTTGTGTATCTGCAACGTGACATTGGCCAACTGGTTCTGTAGAGTTGTCATGCCTGCACTGATTTTCGCTAACGGTGAAGCTTCTAGCTTCATCGCCATCTCCAACGCGTCATCCTGCGTCTGGAGTTTCTGCCGCATTAATGGCACTCTGATGTGAGGGAGCAGTGCTGCGATAAACCATTCCTTATGATGCTCCGGCGCAAACTCAAAACTTACTTGGTCTATAAGAGCTTTGAATTTCTGGTCAAAGTCCCATACTGATTCTGATGGTAGCTGCTTAATATCCTTGAGCTCTGTGATGCACTGAGATTCAGACTTAGGTTTCTTGAACTCTTTAATCATGGCATTCTTGACTTGGGCAAGTGTCCTGGGTACCGTGGTATACTTTATGTACCATGTTAAAGCTCGATCTCTGAGTGTAGTGACCAACTGTACAAGTTTAAGGTTATCATCGTTGATTGTTTTAATGGTCCACATAGCTTCACATAGAAACCAATGCTGTTTCGGGTCCTCTGCTCCTGTACCCTTAAAGGTAGGTAGCTTCATATCATCTCCCATTCTATTTCTCTGTGGTGGGTTCTGATTGATTGGATTACTACCACTCAGCGGTGTAGGTGAAGGTGATGTAGCGGCAGTAGGTACTGTCTGTGAGCTACTGGATGGAGTACCTACGGGATTACTATGAGTCTTGGTCTGTTTTTGTGGGGTGTAGGGCTGGTAAGGGATACTCCCCTCTGGTTCTTTCGTGGTACTAGGGATCGGTTGCCTAATATTGTCTGAACTATATCCAAATACAGAGGAGCCGAAGGTTACTTTATATTTCTTGCCACTACGTGTACGTCCAATGTCATCAAAATCACTTTCAAACTCTTGTGACATTACTATCTTTACTTATTCATCTGAAACCATATCCATTACTCCTTTTTCATGTAGCAGCATCTTAATGGACAAGTTTAGAGATTTTAGGTACTTACCACGATATCCTTTGAAGAAGTACCGCTCAGCCGCGCTGAAGCTTTTTCTCTGGTCAACTGCAAATTCTGTAACGAAGCCTCCTAGCACACTCGCAAGCCAAAAGTCTACTGCTCTCGTCAGGGAATTGTCGAGGTTCTTCCCGGTCTGAATCAGCTTCGGTGTCCAGACAATGTTTCTTTTCTTCTTGAATGTGTTCCTATCTGTCAACTTGGATAACTAGTTGAAAATATCGTTTCCATAGGTTGCAAAGAATATAGCATGTATGTCTGAAGCGATATGCTTTTCTAGCCAGGCCTCTGTGCTGAGTTTAGGGCTCCGATTTTCTTTCTAGGCAAACTCCCTTAGGTTTGAATCCAGCCACTAGTGAAACTATTCTCTAGTGGGGTGCCAACAGAACATTAGCGCTCAGTTGTTCAAAACCGGCAACGGAACCATTTGTTGGCTACTATGGGCAGACCCGGGTTTACTAAAATCAACCAACAACACCCCTAGATCACTGGCCCTTTCGGCGACAGACCGCAAAGCGGCCTGAAGTCTCACCCGAAGTGACTCTAATGGGTTGGCCAAGGACTCAAGTGTCTTGGACCAGGTTCTGTGGCATTCCCACTGGTGGCTCGCAGCTCTCCTAGCTACGAGGTCTCTTCCTATGCGTCGCACAACCTCCTACTCATGTCGCAGCCCTTCCAACCGCAACATACCCTTTTGTACCACTGCGCGATCCTTTTCTGCGGTGCGCACTTTCCCTGACTTGCGATATCTCCAACCTTATTGCATTGCCGCGCACCGTGCGACACACAACTCCCTACTCGCGCTAAGCCCTTAACCTGCGGTATCACGCACCGCAGCTCCTCTGCCGGTGCGATATCACCTCTCTGTGATATCCTACCTCCGCGGTTCAGCGCACTTAGCGAGGCTCGTGTCGACGTGCGAGACTTAACATACAAGGCTATTCAATACTGCAATAGAGACTCTTCCACACAAAGCATAAATGAACCGTATACAGCATGCCAAAGATGTTAACTTATGTTTATCCTTCCATATTTACTGTGAACTGATTAACACATTCATTCATCAACTGTAAACCATAATCTTATGCAAAATAATACATAACAGTAAGCAAATACAATCACATGCATTCAACACAAAACTCACAGGTTTTACGTGGTTCACCCCCAGGATGGGAGTTACGTCCACAGAACTGTGTTTCTCTATTATAGCTCAGGGGAAGGTAAAACACAGTTCTACTGCACTGCATATGCAGCTTAATATCTCCTCTCTTGGATCTCTTTTCTCTTCTATATTACTCTCTTACAATACACTCTTCCCCCCTTATCGATCCCTGCGGATCATTACATGCATATTCTATAAGCCAGCTACTGGTTACCGTAAGATTGCTATCGCTGATAACAGAACCAGAGCTAGGCTTTTACAACAGTCTAATAGTCTGCAAAACACTACTAACTAACAAAATGACTAGCTAGCTCTTCAACCTGCTAATCAACTAACCAACCCTTTTACAATACAAAATATATTCTTATATAGGTAGCCCGAAGGTCATGCCATTACAACACTGTGGGCCTGTCCCAACAGTAACCCAAAACCTAAATAGTGACAGTCGGCCCTATTTGTACTTGAGGTAGCCTCTTTTCGTCACACCACAGCTCTCTGCAGTCTTCCATGCTTCCCGGCACTGATCATGGGTACTATGCATCGCTTCGCTTTTCTGTCCTTCGCCTTCAATGCTTCAGCCTTGTCAGTCCTTCTCCTTTGTGAGGGTCGCTGAGCCCTCCTGTCTTCTGCCGCTGCCTTCAATGCAGTGGTTGGGCTCTCTCTTCTCGGCCGCTTAGGTATCGTTGCCTTCTTGACTTTTCTATCTTAAAAGTCATGGTTTCCGGCTCTGCTCTCCAGCTGGAAATGTGCTACGGCGTCGTAGCTCTGCCTTAACTTATTTCCACCAAAACTTATCTTTCTACCAAAACTAGCAGCTTCTTCTATAGCTGCGGGACCCTACTCCAACAAAATCCTACTTTTCTTGGTTCCTGTTTTACCCTTTTTACTAGTTTTCAACTTAATTTTTTTTGGTTAAAAGTGAGCTGACCCAAAGGTACTTTCAGAGTGATTTTGGGAATATTTAATTCTAATATGCTTGCTTATTTTTAGCATGTTTGACATAAAATTAAGGAACCTTCTGTTCGGAAGTGGCCTCAGGAGCGTTCAAATCCCCCAGGGGTCTCCCATTTGACTAAAACCTTTAATTTTTGCACTTTGTAAACTCTTGATTTCACTTTGTATAAGGATAAAGAGGAATTATATCAGTTCTATGATATTTTAACTGCTTTTAATAAAAATAATTTTTGAATAGGATCTTTTGAGTCCATTCCTCATCCCCCTTGGGGGGGTTTGCGTCCGTGTCTTTTTTTCACTTTTTTCGTTCATCTTTTATAAATCTAGCATAGATCTAATATGCAGGGTGGTATACTTTAATTCATTATCAATTTCATATTCCATATTTGATATTTCAAAGTAATTTTAATACTTACCCCACGACTTCCCGATTGACTCGAAAGGGGAAAGAGATTTGTGGTAGGACTAATTAGAAAACCAGAATTGTGTATCTGTTTTCTTTTCTATCATTTGTTTTTTAGCTATTATAAAATTAACCCCTCCTTCATTCCTCGATTGAGATCCACTTGGATCGAAAGAGGTTCCTGGAGGGTTTTTCTTTAACAAGAACACCCATTGTAAAATTTACTAAAATTGACAAGACTTCGGTGTGTATGCTCTACACTTGGCTGCGGTTTGTTCGATTAGTCAAGCTGTATCAAAAGAACTTGAGTGACTAGTATAATTAGGACTCACTCTCCCAAATTGACAAACCATCAGGTGAAAATCTAACACCTAGATCAAACCATCACGGTGGCAAATTACCCAAAGGAAGCGGGAACTTCTAAAAAGTGACCTCGGGGCGTCGATCTCTGTCACACCCTAACATGTGCGTTATGAACAATAGCCCCAGAGACTCCATTCAGCCCACATATTCCTTGTGCGTAGCCATGAAGGTTTAGTTTTGGACATACTCCAAGTACTCTTGGGTATATTTGGAGTCCACCCCTTCGCCTAATTTTAATCAACTCACACCTCAAATTTAAATTAAAACGTACCAAGAGGCAATTGCAAAACATTCACTCCAAGCACATGCAAGTACATTGATTTGATTTTTGACTCCATCTTAAGGCACTGGTTATTTTCTTTCTTTATATATATATTGTGTCTCACCATTGTGCTTTCGTGTGTTCATTTTTGTATCTTACCATCTTTGATTGTCTATAGTTAAATTTCAAACTCCTAAGTAACTCATTCAGTTTAACATCACCACACTAAGTAATTATCCTTAGTAACTTAATAGGGTCTACCCCCCTTGGCTTCATTAGGAGTTGAGCCTAAACAGAGGAGTCAAGAACAAGGTGAAATTCATGACTCGATACTTGCCCCCAAGGACACACCGAGTGGCTTGAAGATTTCTGCCACGTGACCTAGGTGTGTGAAAGGTGGAAACACTATGCAAGAATGATGTCCCAGTCCAGAGCAAAAACTTCCTACACACAATCTACACCACCACAGTAGGATTAGGCCATGGCTTGGCCAACACAGTAGTATGTGGGGAAAATTCCCACATTTATGGCACCACCACACAACTACATTTCGACCAAAAATATGACGGCCGTATTGTCGGACTTTTGACACTTCCTTGTCGCATGTACGACACTATGATTTTTTTTAAGCGTCGGTGGATTGTCGTCGGTTAAGAGACAACTCAATTTAACTTTAGTTAAATGTAAATCGTCGGTTATCCAACATCTAATCCATATTAAAATTTAAACACACGTCGCTTAAACGACGATAATGAAAACGTAAGCGTCGGTTCACCAAAGAAACCCGTCACTTAACCGACGGATTATGAAAACTTAAACGTTGGTTAAGTGACAGTATTGAATTTTAAAAAAAAAATCACCTACAGGCCGTTGCTTAACCGACGGATTATGAAAACTTAAATGTCGGTTAAGCGACAGTATTGAATTTTTTTAAAAATAAAATCACCTACAGGCCGTCGCTTAACCGACGGCTATAAGTGTTTAAAAAAAAAATACAAATGCCAGATTACTGGAGACACACCTTGATGTTTGTAACTGTTAGATATTTGCTATTATTTATGTAACTAATGGTTGATGCTTTAATGATTATCATTCCTCCACTGCAAGGATCAATGTTTTAATATTTTCTATAGGTAATTCACCAGTTTGCAAGTTTTTTTATTATAATATATTTGCATCAATATATAAAAATATCCTCGAACACTTCTTTGAATATTTTGGAAGTTAGACAGTTGGTGCTCCCATTTCGCTGTCGCCCCCAACAACTATTATTGGAATTGTCATTATTTTTTCTGCACAAAATTTCCTGTATTTTGAGTTTTTCTTTTGTATTTACCAGGTTTCATCAGTTAGCCAAGTCTTACGGGTTAGTTGAGTTTTCCAAAGCTCCAAACTGGCTGAGGCTTTTCTAACTCCAAGTCTCACAACCTTGATTGCAACTTTAGAAAATAGCTCATCCCATCCTGCCAGTGCATCTGTGTGAGATGTCATACATGTAATACTGTGTGCAGCGACCACTTAATTTTTTCCAGCCACAAAACATGCACCCCTACATATGGGTGTCAAGAATGCATGAGGGGAAAGATGCACATGTTCTGTTTACTTTTACACATTCTCATTTATCTTTAATTTATATATATTTTTATTATTTAGTGCTAATGGCTCATTGCTTTGATAATATGCTAGGAAGAACTCAGGATCGATCTCTTGACTGGGATGCCCGAGTGAAAATTGCCATTGGAGCAGCAAAGGGTCTCGCATATTTGCACCATGATTGCTCCCCTCATATCATACATCGTGATATCAAATCCAGCAACATATTGCTGGACAGTAACTTGGAGTCCCATGTAGCTGATTTTGGACTTGCCAAGCTGTTGGAGGACCAAGAATCACATATCACAACCATTGTTTCTGGAACATTTGGCTATTTGGCACCAGGTATGTTCAATGAATGCGTTATCATTGTTGAGGTTGTGTTGGATTAATTGACCAATTTCACTTTTGTAATTGGCCTGCTATGTTGAGGTTGTGTTGGATTAATTGGTCAATTTTGTTTTGGTAATTGGCCTGCTACACTTAAAATTAAGTGCATGACACTTCTTAAATGAATATTGAATATGAAAACATGCTTGTGTGCAGGATGTGCATTTATTTGAGTAGAATTAAATATAATCTTTCTTTACAGACTACAGTGTGGTCTTTCATTATACTCATAGTCCCAGGACATTCTTGTAGATTCCTTATGGACCTTCAATAAAACTTTCCATTGAGGAAAAAGTTCATCTCCTGATTTATTGAATGAATATCTGTAGCAAAAAGATTGATTTATGATAAATAAAAATTGCTTTCAAGCTGCCTCCTATTGAGTAATGCAATTTGTCGCAGCTTTCCTGGACTGACACTTGGTTTCTAGGTTCTGTTGTGATTAAAAATGGAAATAGGTGGTAATTGAAACTATGTTACTTTAAGTGGTCCCTTGTAGTTACACCTTCACTGTCACTTTAAATGGTCCCTAGAAGCTACACCTTAGCTGTTACTTTAAGTAGTCCCCAGCATTTTAGTGTTATCATTTACTTATCATTCTCATTAAGGTTGTTGTGTGATCTATGTCTTCTCCTTGACTGAGATTTAAACCACAGGACAATTCTTGGATTTTTTTTTTGTCATTTGAATCAATGGGATAAAGGAGAAAATGCAGCCTCTGTGCTATCTTCATTGGATATAATGTGTGCACAAGTCTAGATGCAAGTGTTAAAAATTCATGCAAACTTTGGTACCATTGGGGCACTAACCTTCCAAACATTATATAGCTTATTCAAATCTATTCTCCCTATGCAGTATTGCCTCAAGCATAGAATATGACAATAGAATGATTTACAGAAAGGTATCTTCTTGCTAACTGTTAACACACAATCTGCCTCTAGGGATATTGTACAGGTCAAAGAAATGAGTGCTAAAAGATTTGTTCATATTCTTGCTAAGAAGGCCGTGCACAGAAAAGGGCTAGTTATGAATCAAAATCTTGTCTAGAAAGCTATGAACCATCCACTGATGGGGATTTTTGAATTTTTCAGTAGGTCCTTCACTCGTTAAAACAAACAAGACTGAGGATATTCCATACACATTGGATAAAAATTTAAATAGTTCAGGTTTTAAGCTTGCAAATGATAGGCTGATGCTAATAGATTGGGACAAATACAATGAACAGAGCATACTACCATCTAATGTTTTACATTATAGCACTCTAGAGCATGCTGATGGCAATGAATAATGTGTACTCTCTATCCTCAAATCCCTTTCAACTAGGCTTGAACTCTTGGAATTGTGTCCATCACACATAATAGTGGTTCAAACGGGGTGGTCCACCATTCAAGCATATTTTATATCCTTATTACAAAAGGAATTGCATGCTTACTCCTGATATGATAGTCTGGGCACTCCAATATTTTAAGTTAACTTTAAAGGTCATCTCAGTTAATGTTGCCAAGTTTCCAGGTGCAGAACCTGATGATATGATTGAGAACAGGATGTAAACAGAGTAGCTGCTGGCATGAAGGTGTGGGTTGTGTCACCAGATAAAGATATCTTCCAGATCTTGTGTCCCTTATTACAACTCTTGGGATTTTTTGCACATTGATCTTTGTTTATATCACTTGTCATGGAGTGACAGACAATTCTGCACATTTAAATTTATGGACTCTTGATATGGATATTACCAGTAGAAGAGAGCTGATTATTTGACACGTTATGGCAGCCTTTGGAACTGATTTTGAAGCAGATTTTGGGGGTAAGCTGCAATCTAAGGGCCACATAATTTGAGATTTCAAGGAAGCAACAAGGATAGCAAACAGAGATGGTAAAATTTTATAAAAAAGACAGAACAACATAATTGAGTTGTGGAACAGGGGTTTTCCTGGTGCGATTTGTAAAAAAGAAAACAACAAACGTATGGCTGTTGTTCCAAGACTTTTTGGTGGTTGGAGAATCCTAGTATGGGGTACCTCTGTAGTATACACTCACTGGGAAGTATGTTCCATAGGCAGCTTATTTGGTTATGTTGACGAGACAGTATGACAACAATGAGTGGGAGATCCAAATCATAGGGCAGCTAACATACTTTGCGTTAGTAAATAATGGCATTGTTAATTTTTCAAGGGGAAATAGTAACACTCAACGGATGGGCTATAATGCTCTGTCCTGTGAAGAATATGCAGTCAAAATTTTAGTGAACAAACCAGCTGAAACTAGTGTTTCTTCCTGTGTTTCGAAGCTGTGAAGATAGGTGAGCAGTGTTGAGGAATTTGTTGTCAATATCGCGAGAGAGAAGGCATGTTGCATTAAGTTAATTTCTGTGAATATATTCCTTTCCTGGGCCTGAGTCACAGCAGCAAAGGTGCACAAGGTTTCAAGGGCGATGTACATGCAAATGATAGAATCACTTGTTATGGTGTTCATAAACAACATGTGCAGAACACTTCTTATATATGGATAGACTCTAGAGTATATTGCAAAAGAAGGGGGCACATTGGCTAGTGTAGCATGCAAAAGGAGCGCAGTCAAAACATAAACCTTGTCTTTTACCCATATTTAAACAAACCATGCAGAAGTTGAGTTTAAGTTCTAGTTTTAGTTTCTCATCACTTAAAACTTCAGTTAGTGTTGAGTTAGCAGCCAATTTCAGTGGGCATTTAACACTTTCAGTTAGCAGCCACCAGATCTATAATGATACTGAGAATTTAGTTTTTTTGTGGGGAAGCAAGTTTAATTATTTCTGTTGATAGCAGAGGAATACATGATACATCGATTGCCTATTATCATAAGAATAACTATAAGAAACAATAACAATACATATGCATGAAATGCTTTTCAATATTCTGTACAATATTATTTTTTCCATAAATTATCTGCAGTCTTAGCAATTCTTCAATTTTTCAGAGAGCAATTTTCTTGAGAGGAAAACGTCAAGAAGATATCGATTGGTAAATACTAGCGAAAACAAGTATTCTTGGCTCAAGGCTTCCAATGATCAACAAAAGGTTTTATCTTTCAGAACAAAAAATAGAGAGATTAGGTTGTAGTCTAAAACTAACTCACCTAGACTAAACATGGCCATCCCAAGCCCTGCATCTGATAAAATCATTATAGAACCTTCAAGAATCTTAGGCATGTCAAAATGCCACCTGCACATCCCAGTATCCAAAGTAATGTCAGAAAATTTATTGCTGGAATTAAGAATATAAGAGCTAAAAAGAAATGAGTGATAAGATGAAACTCTCTTTAATGAACCAGCTTGTTTTGGACGAACAATCTTACGGAGAATATGTTTAATCATGAGAGAAAGAGCCTTTATGAGAATTGTATATGAGACATTAACACATGTGATGGGCCTCTAGCTTGTAATTAGATCTAGGTCACTACCATTTGGGATGAGTTTAATAAAAACCTAATTTAAAATGCATCCCATCGATTGCTTGCAAATGTTATGCTTCTTCAAATGATCAGCCTTCAAACTCAAATTTACACGCCTTCAACCAGCAATGAAATGACAATGAAAACTCAGATTTTAAGAGTGGAAATGATCGATGTTTGGAAGATGATGATATAACGGATGGTTGGAGTTGCTAGTGATTTAACGTTACAATGATCCCCATAAGGAGGCAATACAAAGCAGACAATTAAAATAACACACATGGATTAACATACTTACCGGTTCCATGATATTAAACAAGCAATTCATAAGAGGCGAGAAAAATTGAAGCTAACAGAAACACCTAATTAACTCATATAAAAACTTACAAGCTAAGATGTAACTCCAAGAATATAGCCTCTATAATGGAAGGGATAGCTACGTACCTTTCCCACTTAATCTTAACTGGATACAAATACCTTAGCTTGGCAAAGCTTGGTCAATGCCTCAACATGTAGACTTTGAAGATCTTCCAAACCAGAAATCTCCAACCCATCAAGATTCTCACTCTGTAGTATAAAGAAAGTGCATGTCTATAGTTAGCTGGAAGAAAGAAACAACGTATCTCGTCATAAGAACTCTACTCATTCTGGTTAAAAAAAACAATGGTTGCCAATAACACGTTAATATAGGGACATAAAAGCGTTGTAGTTCTGCTTATGAAAATGTAGACTTAGATATCCAGATTCCATACAACATTATCTTTTGTTTGTAAGTGATTAGGTTTTCTATAAAAATGCAATAGCTAGAAGTGATGGATCCTTATGAAAATCACACTCCTTGACTACCAGTTGATCTTCATATGGACCACTATCAAGCCTAATGTAAAAATTGCTTAATATATAAGCAAAGTCTAATATAAGCAGTACATAATCATTTTAAGCCCCTGCTCTTTTACATATTTGGCTTTAATTTATTTGTCCCTGCTCTTTTACATATTGTCCTCCTTTTGCATATATTTTGTGTAGTATAAGCAATGTTCTTTCCAAAAAAATCTTATTAAATATACTTTAATCTTATGTTTTGTTTTATTTAGAGAATGTGCCCTTACCCAGCTTGCATGTATGGATCTTATTATGCGTAATAATTATAGTTCCTGTAAAATGTGTGCATGTCTTTTATCAAGATTTCAACATTACATGCACCATGTCTGCTCAAATAATTTCCTAAGTTATATCTTGACTGCAAAGATGCTCAAATAATTTGCAAGATACTTGTAACAGCTCTACTTTTGGGCTTTTCAAGCAATTAGACAAATGCAGGGCTCAAGAATTCCATGGACTTTCTTTCAAATTAGGATGCAAACAAAAACTTTCTCATGATACAATGTGATACCTAAAGTGAAAGGCAAGCCTAGAAAGAGAATAATCTTGTAGATATGATGGCATATGTGTTGCAAAATTGAAATTAGTTAGCATTTCAGCTTTTCCTTAGCATCCCTACTGCTTATGTTCTTCATTTTCTTTTCATTGCCAGATTCTTAGGAGATGGATTCAAAACAAATGCAATTCACATTCACACAATCTTTGAAGCTTTCATGTTTGACTTGACTATTCACGGAGAAGGACCATTCACAGGGATTCTTATGGACAAAATTGAAAACTTGGATATATCACACCCATGACAATTATTTATGACAAAGAAACTATCTGGACTTGGTTGATCTCGTATCATTTGGATGATTAGGAAGAAAAACAATGCATTCTCAAAGTCTTATCATTTACGTACATTGACATAGAAAGAATGCATCAGAACTCTCATATCATTTGTTTTAGCTTTGGGTTGGAAAATTGTAGTAAAATATTTATAGAAATTGTCATTTAAGCATAAATTAATCGATGCAAGTACATAAACCCACAGCATTCTGTATGTAGAGGCAGCCATATGTGCGAAAAAAACTATTTAACTTTATAAAGATTAATCAGCTTTGGCGTTATTTCTTGTGTGCAGAAATGGTGGATGTTAACCAGAAACACGCAGCATTACAAGCTCTTTCTGACTATAACATCAAAACCATACGGAACATGGAAAAACACTCTACAAAAAGTTAATGTTTAAACATGTGAACCTTTGTGTGAATATGGTGTGGCAGTTTTGCAAAGAACATAGCTAGTCAGTATCATACTGTATGCCATCAAGTTAATCTCAGTACCAAGAAAGCTGAACAAGCTCAAGCTCAAGCACTAAGATCCTGAGTTTGCTCTTGAAGAGGCCAGAAGACTTGATACTCAGTTATGTTAGCGGAGAGAAGTGAAAAAGAATGTCTTACTGGAAGTGGGTTACCCCCTGGTTTAAGCTTCTCTGAGAAACGTATAGCGCTAGCTAACTATGCTAAAAATTTGGATTGCACCTAAATCTCTCACTAACAACTCCAAATAATCGATCTTAATCCCATCGGTCGATGCATTGCCAATGATTCACCTTGACCTCTCTAGTTTATAAGCTTAACTATTTACGATTGGTAACACCTCATCGACAATATAGAAATATGCTACACATTCTTGTCACACAAGCAATTGATACTGAATCTAACAAGAAGTTGGTTTGGTTTTGTGTAATATAAATGTCCTTATTAAAAGACTTTTAAATTACGTCATCATTTTGCAATCGCTGACTACAATTCTAATTCGATACACAGATGATTGCACATCGAGCCTCCCATTTTCATTTGCACTCTAGGCGGATAGTAGAGTTCGGTCGCTTAAAGAGTTAAGGTCTGTCGCGAAACAACGAAAGAAATCAGCGGCTGTCGTCCGTTGCAAGATAACAGAGCTAGTCTGTGTCTGTTAGGTAGATACTAGGGTTTCTGTATCTGGGAAAGAAGATAGGGTTTCTTTCCTATTTTCACAGACTCTGGTGCACCCAATTCGGAAGCTAGCTCGCCATTGTTCTACACCAAAATGGCTACATTGTTTCCTTATAGGGAGACCCTGGTCACCGACAAAAGGGTAAAGGAAGGTTTATGGGAAAAGAAGGACAAGGCTTCTCTTCTTACAAAAGGGTAAGGTCCTATGGTGGTGAGACTGTTTAAAGGTTTCTGGTTGATTCTGTTGATGATTTTTTATCCTTATATGAACACATGGAAGATGTGTAAATGAGAGCAGAACCAAATCAAAATAGATCAATGTCACTTACTAAAGACATTTGGAATGGAATGGTAGCAGACTGAATCTTCTCCAAATCAAAATGGCGGACTGCTCCAAATCGACGAAATGGCGAACTGCTCCAAATCGAAACGGCGGACTGCTCCTTCTACCTACTTTGCTTCTTAAACCCCTACCCAAGCTCTAGCCACCTATATCCTATTGAAGATGAGGAAAAGCCTGCCCTAAAAGTATCCTCAATTTAGGGATAAACAATTTACCCTCGTCCGGCTCATTCAAATGATGAGTGTGTGTAGGAAATGAACCTAAGCGTTGGATATGCGATGACGCTTTCCATGTTAAATAGTTGACCAATTAAAGGCGCCGTCGCTTAAGCGACGCTTACTAACACGTCGTCGCTTAACCGACAGTTATGAGAATAGCCGTTGCTTCACCGACGCTTGTGGCCACATTTACAAAAAAAAAAATGTATCCTTGTGATTTTTGGTAAGTTTAAAAAGAGAAATCCACGCGCTATCGGATTTTTTCGTCGGATTTTGGTTCAAAATGTAGTAATGCCACCACCACAAATCTACTATGTACCTCCAATGCAACTAGTTCAAGCCCCCGCCCCCGCTCCACTTGCTCCGTTGGGACAAATGTTCACACAAAAAAACCGTCCCAACCAGCATGCCCCCAACAATCAACAAAGGAAATCTAGAAATAAACGGCCCCGCAACAAAGGCAATAATCAACCGCAGGGAGGCAATCAACAACCAAACCCTCCCAACAATGTCGCAGCAAACCGGCTAGCCCAAAACCCCCCATGACAAAATGCACCAAGACACAACTTCCCATTGCGCATGAACCAATCATGCACACTCTCTGACATTTATGGGCACTAAACATTCGAGTGTCCCCTCATGGCTTGTGTGAAGCAGGCCATTCAAAACGAGGCCCAACAGGCTGCCAACATTGCAAATCAAGCCCAACCCAACCCGACACCACAAGGACCTCCTCCCATGGTGCTTCAAAAACCACTGCCAGTCCAAGGATTGGTGGCAACCACTCCCCCTCCCTAGGCCAATCCCAATGCTCCGGGGGCACCTCCCACTGCCGAAATAGGTGTTCACCACGTACTAGCCATGATGACTGAAGAGGTCAACTTGCCAACCCGATAGAATCAGTATGGTACCACCACCGAACCCACTGACACATCAACATCATCCATGTCTAAGACAGTCAACCTACCTCTTAAGTTACCCCCATTCCTGCGCACCCCCGTACGCACGATTGCCAATAACGCCACGACTAGAGTTGCAGTTAGCTATAGCATTGTGGATGACTTGGCCCAAATGCCAACAACCATGTCCACTCTTGAGGTACTTAAAACGTGCCCAACGTAGTGGAAATCCTTACTAGCTGCCCTAGAGGCAGTAGACCCCTCCAACTCCAAGTTGATCACATTTGACATGGAGAACGGGGAACTTCCAAATCCCAGTGTCCATCCAGAATTTGGTTGTGTATTGGTGCATAGTGGATGAGGGGGCATCCACGTGCGTTATGTCTACCTTGGTTTGGCATAAACTTGGATCATCAATTATCCAACCATCCTCCACAACTCTATGGGCTTATGATGGAGATCTCACTAAAGCCCAAGGAATCCTACCCAACATCTCCATCACATTAGCTGGGAAGATAGTGCTGATCGACATAGAAGTTGTCAATGCTCAACTGGACTACAACCTCCTCCTCAGAAGGAGTTACATGTATGACATGCGAGTAGTCGCATCAACTGTATTCTGTCTCATAATGTTCCCCCACGAAGGGAAGATTGTGACGGTTGACCAGCTCAGTTATCATGATCCGCAAGGGTTAACGACACCTGCCAACGTTATCCCTACCATCACCACCATTGAGCCGCAAGGGGCAACCACACATGCTAACGTCATCCTTGCAATCAACACCATGGTTGAAAACACACCAGCCTCCCCATTGTTGAATGTGGGCCCACGGTTTTTTTTCGATACCTCCATAATGGCTCCTTTCCCATTAGTGTCACCACCACCGACACAAAATGAAATTGTGGACTTGTGCACGATCTCATCAAGCACCGTTGCACCCAAACAAAAACCACAGTCACAGCCCCAACCACAACCACAACATCGTCTGCAGCTGTAACACCAATAGCAGCCGCAACATCACTCGCAGTAGCAAAATTATGCGCAACCACAACCACAACCTCATCCCCACATGCAACCATCAGGGAGTTATTTGGGCTCATCCCTAGTCCATATGATTCCCTTCCTCCTCCCCCCACCTAGTGTTATGAGCAAGCCGGTCATGGCCACCTTAAGCCTACACAACTTTACGTTGGGAATCTCAGTGTGATATCTTGATCCACTGGCTCAACCAGCAATGCCCCAGGTTGTCTTAACCCCAGTGTAATCCATCGCGGTCAAGTCTCACCCTCCACCCGGTTTGCAAAATCCAACCACCGCACCCATACCCGCACTGTTCCACCCGAAAAGGGCCAGGGGAAAAAACGCCAAGGCCATCGCAGAGCCATGACAAGTTCCACCTTGCGTTGTCTATGAACAATAGGGCCATCTGACTCAGAACTACCCTGAGATTCCAGTGATCTGTGTGCATTTGGATTCCATGGATACAACCGAAAACCTCCTCATGGTTGAACTCCCAACCACATCAATAGTCAAGAACAAGGCATTGAGAACAAACCATGCTTGCGCCCTTTGCGGCTTGTATGGCCATTATTCTCACCATTTTCAAGACTTACCTGAATTTCAAATGGCTCTAGCTGACCTTCGTCAACATTCCTTTGAGTATGAAATCACCTTGATCAAAGAAATGCACCCCCCATTGCCTTCTTCAGACACCATGTCCATCTACATGATGTCCAGTTCAACTGAACTGCTTGTCTCCACCATCACTGATAGTCCATCAGACCCGTCTCTTCTATTTTTTCCCTATCCATAGCCTCAACCTCAGTCGCAACCTCAACCTCAGTTACTAGGGAAACATTGGGGTTCATTCCCGATCAACACGATCCTTTTCCTTGTTTTTTTCCTTTTCATTTTCCTACCATCTGGGATCGTCAGTAAGTCTGCCTGGGAAACCCGCACTCTACATGATTTCACACTGGGAGATCCTGTGTGGTACCTTGAACCACCTATTCTACTTCTAAGGCCCCAAGATGTGTTGACTCATGTCCATCCAATAGAGATGATGCTCCACCTACCTCCAGGTCCATCAAAGACTCCTCTTGTCTCCAGGCCTGCCCCTCTTCCTCCAACAGAGACTGGGGGCATGGCCACAAAAACCACAACCAATACCATTTACATGATCTCTAGCACCATTTTCCCTTCTGTTGCGTTGGCTATGGAAGATCCACCTAATTTATCTTGGCACCACTTATGCGATGACAGAGATATATGTAAGATCGCCTTTGGTTTTACCCCATTCCCTTTAAACCATAGTGTGTAATCGGTTCTTCCCATAAAAGACCAGATTTCGTCACCCTGTCATGCCAATGACCTCCATCTCGGCAAGGGGGAATACCTCTTCACTGACTTACTCTTGAAGAATCCATGCAAATGGCTCCACCTCAAGAGCTCCTATGCCTAATACCACCACTATGAGTCCCTTATAGCATAGTTTTTTTTCCCTTTTTGTTTTTCAATATTTTTACCACAATTCAGGGGCAACACCATCAGCTGCTAGTCCAAAGTCACTCGAAATCAGTTCAAAACACCTCTCATATCTCCAGGATCAACCCTCTATTTCTTTATGAGACCATCGTCTCATGTTTAATAAATCAATTTCGGGACCATTTCCCACAAGTCACCTCAATTTATGAGCCATGACATGACGATGCAAGTGTCTACGGACCTGTATGTGTATCACACTTCCCGGTCACTACTCATGCAACTTCTCAGGCCACCGCCCATTAAGGAATGTAATTTTACTTTTTTTTTGTATTTATAATTGTCTTTTCCATCGCAACTTACGTGGACCTCTGGACCACTTTCCAGAAAATGATTTCTTTTTCTTCCATGTATTTGGCATATAAGTGCCCCCAGACTTGCACTCACATTGCATGTAGTCAAGTCTGTCCACCACAACACACACACACTCTCCTGACCTCTGTTTGAGAGCCACATCGGTTTGCATGCCTCTGGAGCACCGAATCATGAGCCTCTATTGCGATCTATCCCATGCATGTCTTGGTGTGTTTGAGAGCCTTCTGCTCCGTCCATACTGTGCAGATGACCTTTGGACCTCTGTCCACCATCCTGACATGGGGCACCACCTGTGCCACCGCAATCGGTTGACCATATTGGATTTTCGTTTAAGCTCTTTTCTTACTCCTTAAAACAATGAAAAGATTGTTGAGCATAGCTGCTTCATTTCCCTCTCGCTAAAGTATAGGAAAGGGCATCTACATTGTCTCGTTTACCTCATTTTGTAGACCATGTAGACCATCAATTGAAAAGGACATCATTCGCACACTCAAGCCAACACCGTACCCCTCTGCACACTTTTATGCTTTCTCAGGTAGAGGGGCCGCACTTCACGAAAAATCTCACCATGGGTTGTCATTAATCTCTTTTCCAGCCTTCTCAACAAGAAAAGATTGCCGAGCAAACTTGGTTTCTTTCATGCTCGTAAAATTATTTGAATGACCGTCTAGTCAATACAGGTTTAACCTTTTCTGGCCTGATTGGACTACCAATAGTAAAGAAGTCTCTCATCCCTTACAGGATGGGTGAGCTCTTCTATGTATACTTTTATCCTTTTTCAGGCACAGGAGACTACCAATGAAAAAGAGCCCCCACTTGAGTCTTCGTTGTGCTTTCAAACTCTTTGAAATTGAAAGCACCATCAAGCATTTACCTTCTCGGGCTCGCCAAAAATCCACGAGATCGTACCATAACGGTGTCCCTAGACATCACCCCACATAAAACAGTTTTGCATCATTCCCACATTGGGTCACATTTGTTTAGAGTACTCTGCAATGTGTCTTCCTTGGATCCCATCAATATCAAAAGTGTCTACCTCCTCCAAGTATTTTCGATCTACAGTGACATCCTCAGTATTACAGCTATGATCCCATTCCCATGAGTTAAGATTCATTTGCTTCCTGGTCTGCCCTGCTATCATACTCTGAACAAAGGAAGTTTGATTATCCTTCCCCTTGCCCCTTTTCAAATATTTCCCTTCCCCCCCCCCTTCCCCATTTAGTGAGTCAATCCGCAGATTGCTTCACACCTTCCAGTTATCTCCCTCGCCCTCTTAGTCAAGGAAACATCATTGCCTTGGATAGGGGCAGGTATCCCTCTGTCGACGCCAACACACATATTCCAAAGGATAGACCTAGAGGTTCATGTATCTTGGTTTCATTAACCTCATTGATGAGTTCCTTAGACCACTTAAGAGGAGTCCTTAGTGCCTCTCTAGATGGTTGTTTCTCCTATTCTCGACTTCAACTACATCATCGCACCATTGAGATTCATACAGGGTTTGGTCCATACAATATTTGGTCAAAGACCCTGGATGTCACCTGACTCTAGCACATTGGTGAGTCCACTCAAGGGACCTAAAGAGGTTATGTCCCTTGTGATTTCTGGGTTGTGTTGGAGACAGTGTTTAGAAGCCCCGACAATGCTTTGATATACCTTTATGATTGATGCAACATCCTTGTACCACAGAGACTCTGAATCTCAATCAGTGAGTCCATACAGCTATGTACCATTCTAGATCCAGCAAACCATCACTCATGAAGATAAAGCATTCCATAAGAATGCCATGGGTCCAATGTACTAGATCATCATTGTATTCAACCTCACATGGAGGCAACCATTATTGTAACATCAGTTGTATATGGTCGGCTCTTGTATTTTAGAGCATAGATCAAATTATTCTTTTGACATTGTCACGAGCATGGGGATGCCCGCCCCATCCACATACATGTCACACATTATTTGTATCTCACCCATTAATGGGAATCACATTAATCCAAAAACCAAAATCCACCATGCCCCAACCCCAAAAGCACCACCTCTACACAGCAAATCCTATGATGTCTGTTGACCATATGTTGAGCTCCTGCCCTCACACATTAGGGGGCAATCTGTTAACCCAAAAATCCCTCACTCAACTCTCAATGGCCTACACCACCCAAGGACACCATCTCACGACCCTCATATCACTCCATTATACCCCCACACCCTCAAAATAGCTAAAGGATGAAGAAAAGGGCTTAAAACCCCCAAAAAGGAGCCCAAAATAGTCTCCTAGGAGCTAAATCCCCCAAAAAGGTGCTAAAACCCTAAAAGGATCTAAATTTAGGGCGGAGGGGGCTAAGAGCCCAAAAAAGGGCCTAAAGCCCTGACCAAGGGCTTAAAACCCTAAAACCCCTTGAAAAAACTATAAAATGAGGGTGGGGGGTCACTCTCAAACAACTTCTCCCTTCCATATTGTTATGCTACCCATGGATGCCTTGAAATACCTTTGCCTCTAAAGCCACCCACTCCCTCTCCTCCATATCCATTGAGACATTGCTCCCCCATCCAAGAGAGCAGTTTCCACAAGCTAGGGCATGGTGGCCCATTTCAACTAGAGAAGGTATAGCTTGTCTTTCATGTCTTGTTTATTTTTTTTCTTTTCTTTCTAACCCCTGTTTCCATTTGCAGGTTTTATGCTTAACATTGTTTTACAGGTTTTAATGTAGTTTATGATTTATTTGCTAGTCTTTTGAAGTGGAACACTAACCCATCTTTGTAGAGGGGTTCACCATTGCTTCTCCATGCTCTCCTTTCTATTCTGAGTTTAGTTTATTGTTCTGTCTATTTACATTACATTTTATTTTCTGCATTTACCCATTAGCAGGAACCTGCCCTTCTGTCCTATAGACAGAAGGGAGCCATTCCTGCCCCTGTAGTAGGGAGAAATCCCTGCTATAGACATAATATGGGAGGTGGTATTTTGACCTGGGTTATGGGGTGTTATGGGATGTGTAGTGATAATTTATCCTCACTATAGGGGTAAGAATGGCTCCCTTGTTCCTATAGGGCACAAGGGTAGGTTCCTACCCTTTGAAAATAGTAAAAACGGAATGGAAATATTGCATAAACAAAGCTGTGAATTGAAACTAAGTTGATATAAGAAATACTAAGTAAATGGCAACTACTATAAAATAAATCTATGAGCAAATAACAGAAAGAAATATGGAGATGCTGGAGCATTGTTGAACCCCTCTGCACACAGTATGTTAGGGTTCTGCCTCCAAAACCTGCAAAATAAACCTATACTACCATCGAGCAAACATGCAAACAGAGTTAATGAAAAACCTGCAAATAAAGATGAGGGTTAGAAAATAAAAGCAAATAAAACAAGCATAAACAAAGATTATACCTCACTTTGGTGGAAATGGGCCACCATGCCCTAGCTCATGGGAGCACCTCTCTTTTGGTTGGGAAGAAATGGCTTAGAGAAATAGAGATGGAGGAGAGAGAGAGTGGGTGGTTTGAGAGAAAGAGGTCTCAAAGCATCCATGGGTGACATAACAATAGGCAAGTGAGGAGTGTTTTGAGAGTGACCTCGGAACCTCCTTATATAGTTTTTCGAAGGGGTTATAGGGTTTTGAGCCCTTGGTCAAGGCTTTACCCCCTTTTTGGGGGCTTTAGCCCTTTTCACCCTAACTTTAGCCCATTTTAGGGTTTTAGCCCCCTTTTGAGGGATTTAGCTCCCGGGGGTCTATTTCGGGCTCTTTTTTTGGGTTTTTAGCTCTTTTCTTCATCCTTGGGCTCTTTTGGAGGCGTGGGGTTCAAATGGAAAGTCATGGAAGGCCTTATGGAGTGAAATGAGTGTTGTGGGATGGTGTCCTTGGGTGGTGTAGGCCATTGAGAGTTGTGTGGGGGATTTTTGGGTTAACAGATTGCCCCCTGATGTGTGAGGGCATGAGCTCAACATATGGCCTATGAACATCATAGGATTTGCTATCGAGAGGTGGTGCTTTCGAGGCTGGGGCATGGTGGCTTTTGATTTTTGTATTAATTTGGTTCCCATCAATGGGTGAGATACAATAAATGTGTGACATGTATATGAATGAGGTGGGCATTCCCATGCTCGTGACAATGTCAAAATAATCATTTGATCTATGCTCTAAAATACAAGATCCGATCATATACAACTGATGTTTCAATGATGGTTGCCTCTAATGTGAGGTTGAATACAATGCCGATCTAGTACATTGGTGTTGGAGTAGGGTCCCGCAGCTACAGGAAAAACTACTATTTTGGAACGAGTAAGTCAAAGGTAATAGTACCTGAGCGGCCGAGAAGAGAGAGCTCAACCACTACACTTAAGGTAGCGGCCGAGAGGATAAAGCTCAACCACTGCACTTAAGGTAGCGACGAAGAAAGGAGGGCTCAGCTACCCTCATAAATGGAAAAAGAGCAACAGGCCGAGGTATTGAAGACGAAGGATAGAAGAGGAAGCGGCGTCGGTACCCATGGTGAGCATCGGGAAGCGTGGAAGACTGCAGGAATCTATGGTGTGACGGAAAGCGGCAGCTCAAAGTATAGATACACCGACTGTCACAGTTAGTGGTTTTGGGTTACTGTTGGGACAGGCCCACAATGTTGTAAAGACGAGACCTTAGGGCCATCTATAAAAGGATGTAATTTGTATTGTAAAAGGTTATTTATTCAGACATTTTAGCTAGCTAGTTGTTCAGACACTTAGCCAGTCTGAGAGTCAAGTAGTCTATTAGCTCATAGTCATTTTGTATTATAGAAGAGTTGAGCTCTGGTTCTGTTATTTAGTCTGTAATTATCTTACTATAATCAGTAGCCGACTCCAGGAGCATGTATGTAACAATCTGCAGGGATTGACAGAGAGAGAGAGAGAGGAAGAGTATATTGTAAGAAGGCAATATAGAAAGAGAAGAGATCTAAGAGAGAAGGGCTCCCGACAGTGTGTGCGGAGTTACCCAGAAGATCTCTAGCTGCATAATAGGTTGCAGCAGAACTGTGTACCCTCTCAATATATAATAAACACAGTTCTGTGGACGTAGCTTCTACCCTGGAAGTGAACCATGTAAAATCAGTGTGTTGTGTGACTGTTTCATGTGATTGTTCTTTACTTAGTTGCTATCTGTTATCTATTACATGAATGATGTATATCAGTTAGTAAATGTCTATATGTTCTTATTCAATTACAACATTATAGAAGGTTAAAAGCAAGTTGAATGTATCAAGATTTCTGTATACGATTTATCAGTGCTTGATTTACACAGTAATAGTTACAACGTTAAGTATTTCCAGTATACTTATCCAGTAAGTCGAGTACAGTTGATGTTGAGTGTGTTGAACCGTGGAAGTTCAAGTAAGATTGTTTAACACCCTGTTGAAGGTTAGCTGAGTTATTCCACCCTGAGAGAAAGCCTTTGGACCTTGAGAATCGCATTGGGTCGTACTATAGAAGATATCGCATTGACAAAAGGCGATATCGCACCGTCAAAGGAACTACGATGTGAGATATCACAGATAGTGGGTTAAGCGGAAGGGAGAGTTTGCGCATCGTCCTAGAACCTGCGATGTGATAAGAGTCCTTCCCCTATTATATTCCACGAGTAAGAGAGAACTGGGCCTCACAGAGAGAGATCTCGCTGGCTAAGAAGAGCCGCGAGACCCTAGGATGCTACAGAACCTGGTTGAGGACACCTAAGTCTTTGGCCAACCCATAAGATCACTTCGGGTGAGACTTCAGGCCGTTTTGCAGTCTGTCGCTGAAAGAGCCAATGAGCTAGGGGTATTGTTGGTATATGTATACAAGTAAACCATGGTCTGCCCAGTTAATAGCCAACAATTGGACCCATGGAATTCTCATGGAGTGCTACATATTCATGACTGACAGTCTGCTAGATCTAGAAGGGTACATAGCTGTATGGACTCGCTTATTGAGAGTCAGAGTCTCTATGGTAGAAGTATGTTGCATCAATCATAAGGGTATATCGAAGCACTGCTGGGGCTTCTGAACATTGTCTCCAACGCAACCGAGAAATCACAAGGGACATAACCTACTTAGGTCCCTCGAGTGGACTCACCAATGTGCTAGAGTCAGGTGACATCTAGGGTCTTTGACCAAGTAGTATGTGGAACACACCCTGTATGAATCTCAACGGTGCGATGTGTTGGCTACCATGGGAAGACTCGGGTTTACTGTATTTAACCAACAAAACCCCTAGCCCACTGGCCCTTTCAGCGACAAACCACGAAGCAGCCTGAAGTCTCACCCGAAGTGATTCTGAAGGGTTGGCCAAGGACTCAAGTGTCTTGGACCTGGTTCTGTGGCATCCTACTTGCGACTAATGACTCTGCTAGTCGAAGGGCCTCTTTCTCTGCGTGTCGCATGACCCTCTGCTCGCGTCGCGTGATCTCAGTGTCTTGCAACCCTTCTATCCACGGGATCTCTCTTTTCCTGTTGCGCGCAGTCCCTTCCTACGTCGCGCAACTTCCACCAACTCGCGGTGACCCCAGCCTTACCGCACCATTGTGCACCAGGCGACATGTAACTTCCTTCCAACACTAAGTCCTTAACCTCTGGTATCGCGCACCGCAGCTCCTCTGTCGGTGCGGTATCGCCTCGCGGCTCAGCGCACTTAGTGTTGTTCGTGTCGACTTGCAAGACTCAACATAACAGGATGTTCAACACCGTGACTAGTGATTGTTTCAAGCAAAGTATAACTGAACCTGCATACAACATATCAATGGTTTCAACTTATGTCTATCCTTTTATATTATTGCGAACTGAACAATGCATACATACATTAAACTGTAACAAGGCTCATACAATAACTGATAGATGCATGAAATAAACACAACAAAGAAAGCAACCACATAACACATGATTTTAACGTGGTTCACCTCCAGGATGGAAGTTACGTCCAGAGAACTGTGTTTCTATTATAGCTCAGGGGAAGGTAAACACAGTTCTGCTACACCGCATATGCAGCTTAAGATCTTCTCTCTTAGATCTCTTTTCTACCTCTATATTGCACCTCTTACAATATACTCTTCCCTCTCTGTCAATCCCTGTGGATCATTACATGAATGCTCTATGAGCCAGCTACTGGTTACAGTAAGATACTACAGCTAATAACAGAACTAGAGCTTGGATTCTACAACTGTCTACAACAGATGAATCAACCAGTCGACTCTCTAACCAACCCTTTTTCAATACAAAATATATCCCTTTATAGGCGGCCTGAAGGTCTCGCCATTACAACACTGTGGGCCTGTCCCAACAATAACCCAAACCCTAACTAGTGACAGTCAGCGTATCTGCACTTTGAAGTAGCTGCTATCTGTCACACCACAGCTCTCTATGGTCTTCCATGCTTCCCGGCGCTAATCATGGGTACTATGCACCGCTTCCTTTCACCATAGCTTCCTACAGTCTTCCATGCTTCCGAGCGCTGACCATGGGTACCGGCATTGGTTCCTTTTTGTCCTTCATCTTCAATGCCTCGGCCTCGTTGCTCCTTTTCCTTTATGAGGGTAGCTGAGCCCTCTTGTCTTCCGCCACTACCTTCAATGCAGTGGGTGAGCTCTCTCTTCTCGGCCGCTCAGGTACCGTCGTCTTCCTTGGCTTCTCTATCTTAAAAGTCATGGTTTCCGGCTCTGCTCTGTAGCTGGAACCCTGCTACGGCGTCATAGCTCTATCTTGTCTATCCACCAAAACTGTCTATCTGCCAAAATAGCAGCTTCTTCTATAGATTCCGGACCCTACTCCAACAATCCCCTAATACTTACTTGTGGCTCGTCCTCGAGCCACTACCAGTGGGCTTCTCCTGCTGTAGCTTCTCCTTGGCTTCCTGCGAAGTCCGTTGCAACTTGTCGCAAAGTCCTACAACTTCTTTCTGCATCACTCCGACATGCTCTTGTGTCGAGTCAAGCAAATCTTGACTAATACTGGCATCTTTTGTTGCGTCAGTATCCTCTCTGGTGGTAGTGAACTCCTTCACTTTCTGCTCAACTATATCGACTAACTCAGTGATTTGCTCCTGGTAGGGTTGAAGTAAGTCAATTATGTGTATCTCCTTTGTTCTTAATCGCTACGCCTCCTGCTGCAAGCGGTTCATCTCCTTTGTCTTCCTCATCTTCTAAAGAGCTGCTAAGCTCTTAATTTCTTCTTTCATTGCCACCGTAGTATTCTCTATTTGTTGAATATTTTGCTGGATTTCTAATTTCTCAGGCAGCCGATCCAAGTCTGACCATGTGTTCATCGCATCATTTAGTACTGATAGTGCATCGTCAATGCGAGACTGCATCTATGCAGAAACAAGTTGAAAGGCCTCTACTCTCACTTGCTTGTCTTCCTGGGAAGTGTCTCGTGCACGAGCCTCAAGCTCCTCGATCTGCGCTTGGTGGTCTTCTTCCATCTTGGACTTTGCTTCTTCCATCCTGGCTATTGTTTCCTCCAAAGCCTTTGCTCTATCTGCAACTCTTCTTACCTTCTGCGGAAGAGGCAAGGTGAATTCAATGTGGCATTGGGGTAACTCCAATGCAATGCTTTGTAGAACTTGAGAAAGATCCTCATCCCTTTCTTCATATGTTCGTACTTCATCTGCCTTCTTCTGAAAACTAGTGGCGAGTGCTGCATTCTTCTGTATCAGCTGCGTATTTTCTTGATAAGTCGCAAGCTCTCTACCTCTGAGCTCTGCGCTTAGCTATTGCTGGATCATATGCAACTGATCAATGTGAAACTCTGCGAGGTTAACCTCAACAGGTTTCCTAAACTGTATCGGTGGATCCGTCATGGACGCAGGGAATCTGATGCTCCCGGGTGGAATCAAAACTGTGTTGAGACGACCCTTTGCTAGGATCTCTTCATGGGAGATCAACTGTTTCGAGCTTTCTCCTACTGGAACCTTGCTCAACTGCGTGTGGATTATGGAAGTTTTATCATTCAGTGTTTTCAACTCGCCTAACTGCTAGTCTATGGCCCCCTGCAGCTTTCCCTGCGATGCCTGCATCACCTGAAATGTGTCGCTCATTCTGTCCCTTATTCTTACTGTGATTTGGTCAAAGTCATCAGCTGTTAATTTAATATCCCCACTTGGCTTTGTAACCTTTTGTTTTTTCTTCAGGGGCTCCTCCTCTGATGTATCATCTTCATCCTGTGTCTGGGTTTCTACTCTATCTTTTCCCTTGTCTACTGGGTCTGTCTGTGCAGTATCTGACTGTAGAGGTGTGGGGTCTTGGTACTCTCGCTTCCATTGGTCATCAAAGTCTTTGATGATACCTTTGATATCCTGCGCTGTCATCTTGAACCAGCTAGGAGCCCAATCATCCCTTTGAGTCCTCTTTGGTCTCAGGTGGATTCTATGGTGGTCCACCATAAAATTAAGCCGAGCATCATATGTGTCTACAACCTCCTTGCTGATCCGTGGTACTTCTAGGATGACTTTCTTCAGCAGCGTATAGTATTCATAGAATACTATCGCATTGAGATTTTTCTTTTTTGGGTGGTTAGTCTCCCACAATTTTTTATAGCGCACCCCTCTGGGCTCGCCACTTGCTAGCTGTTTAAATTGGGTATGGGGTGGCTCCTTCCACCCCACAAATGCACAGAGGATTATCAACCATGAAAAATGAAAATGGTGGGTAGCCTCATCCTGTGCCTCCAAACAATCTGCTTGAAACATATTTAACAAAAATAAAGACCAGTTGAAATGTTCCCCCTCTGCAACCTGTATAGCAAGTTTAATTACAGACCCTGTAACTTCCTTGGGACGAACCTTGGTTAACAGACTGCCTGGAAGCAGGCTAGCTGTAAAGCTGAGTGTTTTGTCTGGTATGCTTGCACTGTCGTAAGCCCAAACTCCTCTCTGTAGTTGGTACTTGGAAACTAGGGTGGGTGATAGCTTGGGTTCCTTGGTCTTCCCTGTTGTATCTATCGTCGGGTGCTGACCAGTCTTGGACAGTCCGGTGATGCAATGTATGAGGTCGACATTCAGGTCAACCTTGTTACCAATCCAAAGGTAACCTCCATGTAAACAAGATAGTAGGATGTGCACCACGGTATTAACCTCTGCGCCACGTCCGAAATGTGGTAGTCTCAATAGATTGAACAGGCTTGAGCGCTCAAGGATCTGAACATGGTCCATGGGAATATAGTTGTCTGCACCTGTCCTTGGGTTCTTCTGAATTGTAAGGTATTGGTCCGGCTGGAACTGGGGATATGTCTTAGCGTCGACTAGGTTATAATCTATGAATTTAGCAATAGCTACATATCCTAATAGGTCTCCATCTTCCCTTACTCGAGAATCAATCTGTGGTATGGGAATAGGGAACTTACCACTCTTGGGAATTTTTACTTCTGGTGCGCCTTCAGCTCGTGGCATAATGTAGTTTGTTGCAGTATGAAATTCTTCCTCCAACTTTGAATTAGATTCTTCTGCTATTTGAGACTGGCTCCTCGTCTGTGGTGGTTGTCTGTTCTGTGATGAGCCTAGCTGGGCACCCTTAAGGGGCGTCGTCATAACACTTGCAATGCCGTGACGTTCAAACCTTCTCAAAATTTCGCCTATAGGTTCCTCCTCGGACAGAACCCTCTTAGTGGAATCTCCTGGGCGTGCAATGGCTTCGAACTCTAGGAATCACAACACTCTGTAATGGGGTGAACTCTGCATAGGGGACTCTTAATAGGTTACTCTGTAGCTCTCAGTTTTCTTCAAATGTAACCCCCTCGAATGAACAATTTCTGCTTTTATGCCGAAGGAAACAATCCCGGACGCAACGGTCATCTTGACTGAACCCGTCGGTCATAATAATTACATGGACAAGACCTCACCCTTCATCCGATCCTCCATAAATGCTGAAATCCGGTCACGTTTCCCCCAAAACGTGTGTGTACAGGCGTCGATCTCGTCGAAGATTTGCCAAATATGGAAACTTAATTGTGCTGCTACCAAATCTACGGTAAGGTATACCGGTCATTTCTTCATTAACTGTCTGTCAGAAGGTGACTTGACTGGCCCTCTGTCGGTTGCAAAAACTCGATACGTGGCATGGGGAAACATCGCATTGCTGCGCTGAAACACCGCATCACCTGCGCAAACAAACAAACGGTTTTTTTTTTTCCCCGCAAGCCATTTATTGACTTGCGCAAAATCAACCGACCTTATGTGATTCCTGATACTTATAATACTTTCCGGTGTAGACTAGTTCCCGGTGCGATGCCTCCTTTCAACTACACTGGACATCTGCACCACCATAAACTGGCTAAGCTAGGGCTGAGAGGTGGGGTGGCTATCGCTATAGAGCTTAAGCCTACTACCATTAATCCATGTGGGAAGAATCTCCTTGTTCAGCTGGCTGAGCTAAACGGCAACTCCCTCTGTAACTTGCTGTATCTGATATGGCCCTAGCCAATGCGTCTTGAACTTCCCTGGAAACTTAATGAATTTACTGTCATAGAGGAGTACTAGGCCTCCAGTCTAGAAATTCTTACTCTTAATATGTCTGTCATGCCAAGATTTTTCTCATGCCTTCTGCACTTTCTGCTGGAATCCAGCGACGAATCTGTCTTCCTCTAGGGCAAGTAGTTGTGCTAGCCTTTCCTCCACTGTGTCTGTATCAGTCATCCCGGTGATCTGAGCGATTCTTAAACTGGGTAGAATATACTCCATAGGCATAACAGCCTCCTGTCCATACACCAAGCTGAAAGGTGTGTGTCCTATAAGTTTCTTGCATGTGGTCCTATATGCCCATAATACAGCATTAACTCTAAGGTCCCAATCATTCCTTTGACTGTTGCAGATCTTAGTAAGAGCGTTTTCTAAAATCTTATTAAAGGCCTCCACCGTACCGTTAGCCTGTGGGTGGTAGGGAGTGCTCTTATGGTGCTGAATCTGGAATTCTTTTGTCAAGGCCTCAATGGTGCGGTTTAAGAAAGGTGTGCCTTGATCGCTCATCAAAATTACGGGGCAGCCAAATCTACTGATGATGTTCTCAAAAAGGAATTGTGCGGCTGTAGCAGCATCGCAATTTTTTACGGCTTTGGCCTCTGCCCATCTGGTGAGGTACTCTGTTCCAGTGATAATATATCTCACGCCAATGCGTTTTCCTGGTGGGTTGATAGGACCCACAAAGTCTATAGCCCACTTGTCAAATGCGTGCAGCGTAACCTGCGGTCACAGCGGTATTTCATCATGTCGCGAGGTTTTTCCTACCCTCTGGAAGATATCGCAGCATCTGCAGAATTCCTTGGTGTCCTTATGCAAAGTAGGCCACCATAATCCTACATATAGGATTTTCTGCGTAGTCGGCTTTCCTGCGAAATGACCTCCTACGGTCCCTGAATGTGTCTCTCTGATAATAGCGTCTTTTTCATGCAGCATCACACATCTGCGCAAAACTTCATCTGGTCCTAACTTGTATAGGTGTCCTGCGATCAGGGTGAAGTCTGCTACTTTAACAACCAACTGCTTCTTTTGCTGCTTAGTGAACTCATCAGGCGCTAATCCTATAATGAGAAAGTGAATGATATCAGCATAGTAGTCATCTGCAATCTAAATAGAAAACAACGGCGCGTCTAGCAAATTGTCCTCTAGGTTACTTGGCTCTTCTCCTGAGTCTATCCGTGACAGATGATCAGGTCCAGCGTTCAATCTTCCTGGTTTAACAATGATTTCAAAATCATACTCCTGAAAGAGGAGTAACCATCTGCATAATTCCCCCCCTAACACTGGTTTATTGACCAGATAGTTCGATGTGGAATGGTTAGTAAACATCTTGAACGAGGCACCCAATAGGTAGTGCCTAAACTTCTGCAGCACATACACCATAGCTAAGCCTTCTCTCTCTATCGTGGTGTAGTTCTTTTCTGCTGTCGATAGCTTTCTACTGGAGTATGCGATAGGGTGATCAATATCCACTTCTCCTGGTTGCGTTAAGACAACCCCTAGTGCGATGCCAGATGCATCCACATGTACATGAAATGGCTTAGTCCAATCTTGGAATACTAGGATGGGTGCTGTAACCATCTTTTCTTTAAGTGTGTCTAGACTCTGCTGACATTACTCATTCCATAGGAATTTTACATCTTTCTTTAGCAATTTCTCCATTGGTGCTGTAATCTTTGCGTAGCCCTTGATGAACTTTCTGTAATACCCGGTATGACCAAGTACTGTCCTCAGTTGCTTGACTGAGTTGGGTGCTGGAAGATTTACAATGATGGCAATCTTTGCGGGATCTACCATCAAGCCTTGTCTGCAAACAACGTGACCCAACAAAATACCAAATGGTGCACAAAATATACATGTCTTCAAGTTTAGAGAAATATGGTATTGCCTACATTTCTCTAACATCAGTCTTAAATCTCTTATGTGCTTGTCAATTAGTCCAAATACAGTCCAATCATCAAAATATACTTCTAGGAATTTATGGATGTATTCTTTAAATACAGCAACTACTACTCTAGAAAATATAGCTAGTGCATTCTTAAGACCAAAGGGCATTACCGTATACTGGAACGAGCTCCATTCTGTTGCAAAGGTGGGATTGGATCAATATTCTGGGTGTATTCTGATTTGGTGGTAGCCTGAAAATCCGTTGGTGAAGGAGTAGACCTCCTGTCCTCCCACGTTGTCTAATACATCATCAGTGAATGGTGTTGGGAATGGATCGTGAAACGATGCATTGTTGAGCTTGCGCAGATTGAAACAGATCCTGATGTCTCCTTTGGTTTTCTTCTCTTATATGACCATGGGGCTAACCCATTTGCTTTCTGCTACAGGCTCAATGATGCCTGCTGCTAGCATCTTATCGATCTCATCCTTTACTTTTTCTTTATACCGTGGATTTAGTCTATATGGGCACTTCTTGACTGGTCTAGCATCCTCCTTCAACGGTATCCTCGTGACTCCCAGGTCACCAACTATTCCCTTCATCTCCATGAACTTGGTGGGAAATAGGTCCTGATAGTCATGTAGCAAATCTGTAATCTGTCTGACTGTTTCATTGTTCCAATAGTCTCCAATAGAAGCAAACTTAGGTTCTGTGTCTATGCCAATATTGATCTTTTTAATCTTAATGGGCTCTGTGATTGCTAGAATTTCTAACTGTGGTCCCTTAACATCGCAAGTTCCTTCTAACTCTGGAATGTTGGTGTCATGAGGATCCTCATCCTCTTCTGGTTCAGATGCAAAATTATAACACTCTAACGCCTCTTTTAGCTGGATAGCCCACTCAGGTTGAGCTGATACTGATATGGTACAATCTTCAAATATCTTACTCTTTATTACTTGTAGGGCTTGATCAACCTTTGGATACTCAGATTCAAAAGCGAAGGTGAGTAGGAAGATGTCTATCATAAGCGGCCATGTTGTTGTTCCCTTGCGCAGTTCAGTCTCTGTATACCAGTTCCTTGGAACTGTATCCAACGTATGAACGAATCAGTGAACCCATTCATCCTCAGGAATGTCCAACCAATTCTGTTCGCATGTTTGAATATGTGTCCTGGGGTCACTCTCTCCTATGTATTTCTGTTGGACATACTCTCTGTCGTCAGAAAATCTGATCGCCATGAATCTATTAATATCATCCCATGATGCTATGTTCTCTTTATGTGCATACCACCATCTTGCAGGTGTGGCTCGTACTGCAAGGTCCATAGCTACGATCCGCTGCTCATGAGGGATCTGTTGTTCAAACTGCTCGAGAAAGTCCTGGATATCTTTTATACCATGAAAGGATGATATCTCATTGACCTCTGCGCCAATCCATCGTAGTGACTTAGTCAAGTATGCGCACCTATGCGCTGAGACTTCGTGAAGTCTATTCTGCCAGTTTTCTAAACCAACATCTGAATCTGATGCGCATGAGCTGTCATATTGCCAACTGATATTCCCTTCTACGGTCGGATTGATGTAGTCGCTCTGGTTTGCAGTCATCTGATAGAGGCTCTCCATGTTATGTGCCTCTTCCTCTGCCCGGATAGGTTCAATATATATAGGACCCTGAAAAGGATCCAGCGGTGCGATGACCTGGATCTGCGCATCCTCAAAGGTCATTTTTCTTCTCTTTAGGTCAATAAAATCCATGTTACCGATCGCCCAATCAATGCCTAGTAATGATGGATAGGGTCTACTATCGCCAATGATTTCTATAACTTCAAAGTCCACGAAGCTGCGAACTCCATCAATGTCAACTGGAACCTACGGTAACCGACCTAGAGGTGACACACACTGCTGATTAGCTAATCTCAGATGGATAAGCGATTTGATTAACTTAGGGATACCCATCTGTTCCCATGTCTGCTTAGTTAAAACATTCACATCTGATCCGAGATCTAGGATTACCTCATCCATTTCAAATTCTCCAACCTGTGCTGTGAGTCACATCTCTCTTCCTATTCTTGTATGTCTCGTAATATTATGAATAGCATGCTTTGTACTGCTCACGGAAGAAGATGGCTGACACCGATATATTATACGCTGAAGTTCTGTGATAGCTTGCTCATTTCTTACAAGTTTTAGACAACTCTGCAGGAAGGAATGTACACTTCCTGTCATCTCGTCCTCATCGCATCTTCCTGATGTGGTAGCTTGCGATGTCTGTACAAGGCTATCGCCATAAGGTGCTTGCTGTGGTACGCCCCTAGACGGCGGTACTTGTGATCCTGATTGCGTAGGGTCATCAAAGAAAGCCTTAGCCTCCTAAAATGTCTTTTTGTTCTTCTGCAGGTCGAGTGGTGTTGCTTTATTAGGATCTCTGCGCACCCACTACTGACCTGTGGTATTTTTCGTTTCCTGCGATGTCCCACTGGTAGAAGCACCGCTACAAGTCACAATATTCACCCTTGGTTCTGGCTCTTCCTGCTCAGCAGCAATAAACTGGATGTTCTGGTGTACTGCTGGCTTAGGTTCTCTGATCTTAGCTATCAAGGTAGGGAACTCCTCTATAGTATGATCATAATATTTGCAGTAGTTACAAGTGGTAGTGGGGTTCTGACAATCCCTAGCATAGTGTCCTACAACTCCGTAGTTGTAACAAGTAACTGGTCCACGTCCATGGCCAAAACCCTCTCCTCTGCCAGAGCCTTCTCCTCGTGCAAAGCCTCCTCCATGACCTCGTCCTTTGAATCCTCCTCCATGGCCTCCATAAGCCGGATCCTGCTGTGGTCCTACTGCTAGACCCTGTGTTTCTGACTGGACTCTATAGAAGTTTTGCTTTGCTCCAACCATGAGATCATAGGATCTGCAATCATGTACATCGTGGCCTACAGACTTGCAGAAGACACAGTATACGTTCTTAGGTGTCTGCACGTACTTCTGAAGTAGAGGGCACTGGTGAGGTAGATGTCCTTGCATTTTGCATATCTCACACCACGGCCCGTGGGTCTGTGGTAAGGGGTTTGGAGCCCCTGTTGCTATATATTTTACAAAGACCGGACAATTATCTTTACTATGGCCTTGTGCTTTACATTTTAAGCACCATATGTCTTGCGTAACCTCTTTCCCTTTTTTAATTTCATGCAACTGTAAAGTGAGATTAGCCAACTGGTTTTGTAAATTTTCCATTCCTATACTGCTCTCAACTAGAGGTGAAGCCTCTAGTTTCATCGCCATCTCCAACACGTCATCCTGCATCTGGAGTTTCTGCTGCATTAACGACAGTCTAATGTGAGGGAGCAGTGCTACAATAAACCATTCCTTATGCTGCTCCGGCGCGAACTCAAAACTGACTTGGTCGATAAGGGCTTTGAATTTCTGATCAAAGTCTGACACCGACTCTGTAGGTAACTGCTTGATGTCTTTGAGTTCTGTAATGCACTGTGACTCAAACTTAGGTTTCTTAAACTCTTTAATCATGGCGGTCTTGACCTAGGAAAGTGTCCTGGGTACTGTGGTATACTTAATATACCATGTTAAGGCTCAATCTCTTAGTGTGGTGACCAACTGTACAAGTTTAAGGTTATCGTCATTGATTGTTTTAATGGTCCACATGGATTCATAGAGAAACCAATGCTGCTCTGGGTCTTCTGCCCCTGTTCCCTTAAATATAGGTAGCTTCATATCATCCCCCATTCTATTTATACGTGGTCGATGTTGACTTATTGTGTTACTACCACTCGGCGGTGTAGGTGGAGGTGATTTAGCGGTGGTAGGTACTGTCTATGAGCTACTGGATGGAGTTCCTACGGGATTTTTCTAAGTCCTGGTCTATTTGTGTGGGGTGTAAGGGTGGTAAGGGATACCCCCCTCTGTTCCTTCTGTGGTACTGTGACTCTGCTGTCTAGTACTAGCTGAACTGTCTTTAAATATTGGAGAGCTGAAATCTACTTTATACTTCTTTCCACTACGTGTTCGTCCAATGTCATCAAAATCACTTTCAAACTCTTGTGACATTACTATTTCTACTTATTCATCTGAAACTAGATCCATTGTTCCTTTTTCATGTAATAGCATCTTAATGAACAAGTTTAAAGATCTTAGGTACTTACCACGATATCCTTTGAAGAAATAGCGCTCAGCCTCACTGAAGCTTTTTGTCTCGTCAACTGCAAACTGTGTGACGAAGCCTTCTAGCACGCTCGCAAGCCAGAATTCTACTGCCCTCGTGATAGGATTATCCAGGTTCCTCATGGTATGAATCAGCTCCGGTGTCTAGACAATGTCTCTCTTCTTTTTGAATATGCTTGTATCAGTTAACTTTGATAACCAGTCGTAAAGCTCGTTCCCAAAGGTTGTAAAAAATATCGCATGCAGGTCTGTAATGATATGTTTCTGTAACCAGGCCTGTGTACTCAGTTTAGAACTCCTGTTCTCTCATTCAGAAAATTCTTTCTGGTTAGACCAAACCCACTCATTTAGTTCATCTCTCGTAGGATGCCACCAGAACATCAACTCCCATTTGGTCAAATCTGGCAACAGAACCATTTGTTGGCTATCATGGGAAGACCCGGGTTTACTGTATTTAACCAACAACACCCCTAGCTCACTGGCCCTTTCGGCGACAGACCACAAAGCAGCCTGAAGTCTCACCTGAAGTGATTCTAAAGGGTTGGCCAAGGAATCAAGCATCTTGGACCAGGTTCTGTGGCATCCTACTTGCGACTAACGACTCTGCTAGTCGCAGGGCCTCTTTCTTTGCGGGTCGCATGACCCTCTGCTCACATTGCGTAATCTCAATGTCTCGCAACCCTTCTATCCATGGGATCTCTCTTTTCCTGTTGCGCGTAGTCCTTGCCTATGTCTCACAACTTCCACCAACTCGTGGTGACCCTATCCTTACCGCACCGCTGCGCACCAGGCGACACGTAACTTCCTCCCAACACTAAGTCCTTAACCTCCGGTATCGCGCACCACAGCTCCTCTGCCGGTGTGGTATCGCCTCCCTACGATACCCTAACCCCGTGGATCAGCGCACTTAGTGTTTTTCGTGTCGACTTGCAAGACTCAACATAACAGGCTGTTCAACACCGCGACTAGTGATTGTTTCAAGCAAAGTATAACTGAACCTGCATACAACATATCAATGGTTTCAACTTATGTCTATCCTTTTATATTATTGTGAACTAAACAATGCATACATACATTAAACTGTAACAAGGCTCATACAATAACTGATAGATGCATCAAATAAACACAACACAGAAAGTAATCACATAACACATGATTTTAACGTGGTTCACCTCCAGGATGGAAGTTACGTCCATAGAACTATGTTTCTATTATAGCTCAGGGGAAGGTAAACACAGTTCTGTTGCACCACATATGCAGCTTAAGATCTTCTCTCTTAGATCTCTTTTCTACCTCTATATTGCACCACTTACAATATACTCTTCCCTCTCTGTCGATCCCTGTGGATCATTACATGAATGCTCTATGAGCAAGCTACTGGTTACAGTAAGATACTACAGCTAATAACAGAACCAGAGCTTGGCTTCTGGAACTGTCTAATACTCTACAAAACAACTACAACAAATGAATCAAGTAGCTGACTCTCTAACCAACCCTTTTTCAGTACAAAATATATCCCTTTATAGGCGGCCCAAAGGTCTTTCCATTACAACATTGTGGGCCTATCCCAACAGTAACCCAAACCCTAACTAGTGACAGTCGGCGTATCTATACTTTGAAGTAGCCACTATCCATCACACCACATCTCTCTACGGTCTTCCATGCTTCCCGGTGCTGATCATGGGTACTATGCACTGCTTCCTTTCACCACAGCTTCCTACAGTCTTCCATGCTTCCCAGCGCTGACCATGGGTACCGACACTGCTTCCTTTCTGTCCTTCGTCTTCAATGCCTTGGCCTCATTGCTCCTTTTCCTTTACGAGGGTAGCTAAGCCCTCTTGTCTTCCGCCACTGCCTTCAATGCAGTGGGTGAGCTCTCTCTTCTCGGCTGCTCAGGTACCATCGTCTTCCTTGAATTCTCTATCTTAAAAGTCATGGTTTCCGGCTCTTCTCTGCAACTGGAACCCTGCTACGGCGTCGTAGCTCTATCTTGTCTATCCACCAAAACTGTCTATCCGCCAAAATAGCAGCTTCTTCTGTAGCTGCGGGACCCTACTCCAACACGATGATGGAGTTGAAGTCGAGCACGTGAGAAACAACCATCCCGAGAGGCACTAAGGACTCCTCTCAAGTGGTCCAAGGAAATCATAAATGATGTCAATGAAACCAAGGTACAGGGACCTCTGGGTCTATCCTCTAGAATATGTGTGTTGGCATCGATAGAGGGAGACCTACCCTTAGTCAAGGAAATGATGTTTCCTTGACCAGGAGCGTGAGGGATAACCAAAAGATGTGAAGCAATCTGTGGACTGACTCACTGAATTGGGGGGGAGGGAAGGGAATTGAAAAAACTAAATAGGTGCAGGGGGGGAGTGGGAGACTCAAACTTCCTTTGATCAGAGTATGGTGGCAGGGCGGACCAGGCAGCAAATGAAACTTAACTCAAGGGAATGGGATCGTAGCTATAATACCAGGAATGTTGTTGTAGATGGGAAATACTTGGAGGAGGTGGACACTTTTGATACTGATGGGATCCAAGGAAGACACATTGCAGAGTACTCTAAACAAAGGTGACCCAATTTGGGAATGCTGCCAAACTATTTTCTGTGGGGTGGTGTCTAGGGACACCATTGTGGATTTTTGGTGAGCCCGAGAAGGTAAATGCTTGATGGCGATTTCAATTTTAGAGAGTATAAAATGACGAAGAATACTACAGTGCGGGATATTTTTCGTTGGTAGTCTCCTGTGCCAAAAAAAGGATAAAAGTATACATAGGAGAGCTTCACCCATCCTGGAGGGGATGAGAGACTTCTTTACCATTGGTTGCCCAATCAGGCCGGAAAAGGTTAAACCTATACTCACTGGATGGTCATTCAAATACATTTATGAGAATGAATGAAACCAAGTTTGCTCGGTGATCTTTTCTTGTTGAAACAACTGGAAAAGAGCTTAACGACAACCGGTGGTGAGATTTTTCATAAAGTGCGGCCCCTCTGCCCGAGAAAGCACAAAAGTATGCAAAGGGGAATGGTCTTGGCTTGAGTGTGTCAAGGAGGTCCTTTTCATGAGGTGGTCTACATGGTCCACAAAAGGAGTAAACAAGATGATGTAGATGCCCTTTCCTATACTTTAGCAAGCGAGAAAGGAAGCAGCTGTGCTTGGCAATCTTTTCATTGTTTTAAGGAGTCAGAAAAGAGCTTAAACAAAACTCCAAAGTGGTGAACTGATAGTGGTGGCACGAGTGGTGCCCCCATGTCGGGATGGTGGATAGAGGTCCAAAGGTCATCTGCACAGTATGGTCAGAGCAAGAGGCTCTCAAACATACCAATACATGCATGGGATATATCGTGGTAGAGGCCTTCTAGATGGTGTGGCAGAGGCACGGAAACCAAGGTGGCTCTCAGACAGAGGTTAGGAGAGTGTGTGTGTGTGTTGCGGTGGATGAACTTGACTACATGCGATGTGAGTGTAAGTCTGGAGGAACTTATATGCCAAATACATGAAAGAAAAGAAATTGTTTTATGGACAGTGGTCTAGCGATCTACGTAAGGTGCAGTGAAAAGAAAAGATAATCTATGTGTTAAAAATACAAAATAAAGGCTAAAATTATAGTTCTTTAATGGGCAAAAGCCCGAGGACACTTCTATGTCAAATACATGGAAGAAAAACAAAAGGGTTTTGTGGAAGATGGTCCATATTTCCACGTAAGGTGTGGTGAAAAAGACAATTATAAATACAAAAAGTAAAATTATAGTACAATCCTTAACGGGCGGTGGCCCGATTGCTCGCATGAGTTGCGACCAGGCAGTGTGATATGAGTACTGGTCCATAGACACTCGTATTGTCATTTCATGGCTCATGAGTCGAGGTGACTTGTGGGAAATGGTCCCGAATTTGACTTATTAAACATGAGATGGTGGTCTCATAAAGAGATGGGAATGTGAGACTGGAGGTGTGAGGGGTGTCTTGAACAGGTTTCGGGTGACTTTAGATTAACAACTAATGGTGTTGCCTTGACTTGTGCTAAAAAATGTTGAAAAACAAGAAAATAAAATGAAGCAACTCATTGGTGATGTTAAGCATAAAATCTCTTGAGGTAGAGCCCATTGCGGGGGTTCTCCAAGAGTTGTCCATCAGAGTCAATGAAGAGGTGTGCCCCCTTGCCAAGATGAAGGTCATTGGAAAGGAAAGGTGATGGAATCTAGTATTTTATGGGAAGAACCAATTCCATAATATGGTTTAAGTGGACTGGGGTAAAACCGAAGGTGGTCTTACAGATCTCTCTGTCATCACGTAAGCGGTGCTGGGATAGATTAGCTGGATCTTCCACAACCAATGAGATGGAAGAGAAACTGGTGCTAGAGTTCATGTAAATGGTATTGGTTGTGGTTTTGGTGTCCTTTCCCCCAGTATCTGTTGGAGGAAGAGGGGCAGGATTGGAGACAAGAGGAGGATTCTTTGATGGACCTGGAGGTAGGTGCAACATCATCTCAATTGGATGGACATGACTCAACACATCCTAGGGCCTTATAGGTAGGGTAGGTGGTTTAAGGTACCACCCAATATCTCCCAGTGTGAAATCTTGTAGATTCCGAGTTTCCAAGAAAGACTTACTCATGATCTTGGATGCTAGGAAAAGGAAAGGGAAAAGGAAAAGGAAAAGGAAAAGGATCGTGTTGATCGGGAATGAACCCCACTGTTTACCTAGTAACTGAGGTTGAGGTTGCAACTAAGGTTGCAGCGGTGGCTAGGAAAAAAATGGAAGAGAGAGGTCTGATGGACCATTGGTGATGGTGGAGAGAAGAGGGTCTATAGAACTGGACATCATGTAAATGGACATGGTGTCTGAAGAAGGTGGTGGGGGGTGAACTTCTTCGATCAAGGTGATCTCAGACTCAAAGGAATGGTGACGAAGGTCAACAAGATCCATTCAAAATTTGGGTAGGTCATGGAAATGGTGGGAGTAATTTCCATACAAGCTGCATAGGGTGAAAGCATGGTTTGTTCTCAATGCCTTGTTCTTGACTAGTGGCACGGTTGGGAGTTCAACCATGGGGATGTTTTCATTCGTATCCATGGCATCCAGATGTGCATGGATCATTGGTATTTCAGCACAATTATGAGTTGGATGGCCCTATTGTTCGCAGACGGCACAAGTTAGGACTTGTCGTGGTTGTGCTGTGGCTTTGGTGTTCTTTCCCCTGGCCCTTTTGGGTTGGGGTGGTGTAGGTGCGGTGGTTGGCTTGTGCAGACCGGGTGGTGGGTGAGACTCAACCGCAATAGGTTGCACCAGAGTTAACACAACCTAAGGCATTGCTGGTTGAGTTGTTGGATCCAGATACCACATTGGGATCCCCAACATAAAGTAGGGTAGGCTTAAGGTGGCCATGACCGGCTTGCTCATGACACCAGGTGGGGGAAAGAGGAAGGTAATTGTATGGACTGGAGATGAGCCCACATAACTCCCAGCTGGTTGCATGTGGGGGTGAGGTTGTGGTTGCGGCTATGCATAATGCTACTATTGTGGGTGATGTTGTGGCTATTGTTGGTGTTGCAGCTACAGACGATGTTGTGATTGTGGTTGGGGATGTGGTTGCGGTTGCTGTTTGGGTGTAGCAGTGCTTGATGAGACCATGCACAAGTTCGCAGTTTGCTTTTATGTCAGTGGTGGTGACACCAATGGGAAAGGATCCGTCATGGTGGGATCGATAAAAAACGTAGGGCCCACATTCAATGGTGGGGAGGCTAGTGTGTTTTCAACCACAGTGTTGGTTGCAGGGATGACGTTAGCATGTGTGGTCACCCCTTGCGGCTTAGTGGTGGTGATGGTATGAATAAAGTTGGTAGGCGATGTTAACCCTTGCGGATCATGATAGGTGAGCTGGTCAACCATCACAATCTTCCCTTCATGGGGGAACATCATGAGGAAGAAGACAATTGACACAACAACTCACATGGCATACATGTAAATCCTCCCAAGGAGGAGGTTGTAATCTAGTTGAGCGTTGATGACCTCGATGTTGATCATGACTCTCTTCTCGGCTAACGTGATGGGAACATGGGGGAGGATTCCTTGGGATTTAGTGAAGTGTCCATCATAAGCCCGCAAAGTTGTGGAGGATGGTTGCAGAATCGATGATCCAATATTCTACCAAACCAAGGTAGACATGATGCATGTGGATTCCCCCTCATCCACTATGCATCGATGCACAACCAAGTTTTAGATGGATACTAGGATTTGGAAGGTGATAGTGGAGGGCATGCGTGGATCTCTATTCTCTATGTCAAATGTGATTAGCTTGGAATCAGAGGTGTCTACTACCCCTAGAGCGGCTAGTAAGGATTTCCGCTGTGTTGGGCATGTTTTAAGTACCTCAAGAGTGGACATGGCGGTTGGAGTTTGGGCCAAATAGTCCACAATGCTATAGCTGACTATAGCTCTAGCTGTGGTGTTATTGGCAATTATGTGTATGGGGGGGAAAAGGAATAGGGGTAGCTAGAGAGGTAAGTTGGTTGTCTTAGATGTAGATGCTTCCGATGAGTCAACAGGTTCGGTTGTGGTACCATACTGATTTTGTCTAGTATGTAAGTTGAGCTCTTCAATGGTCATGATCATCAAGTGGTGGACACCTGTTTCGGCTGTGGGCGGTTCCCCCGGAGAATTGGGATTGGCCAGGGGAGGGGAATTAGTTGCCACCAATTCTTGGACTGGTAGTGGTTTTTAAAGAACCATGGGAGGAGGTCCTTGTGGTTCCTGGTTGGGTTGGGCTTAGGTGGGGGCATTGGCAGCCTTTTGGGCCTCATTTTGAATGGCATGCTTAGCACAAGTGATGATGGGACACTCAAACCTGTAATGCCCATAGACATCATAGAGTGTACAAGGTTGGTTTGTGTGCAATGGTGCATTGCATCTTGGTGCCTTCTGCCATGGGGGGTTTTGGCCTGGCTGATTAGCCACGACATTATTGGGAGGGTTCGGTTGCTGATAGCCTCCCTGCAGTTGGTTATTTCCTTGGTTACGGGGCCAGTTGTTTCTAGCTTGCCCTTGTTGATTATTGGGGGCAGGCTAGTTGGGAAGGTTTTGTTGTGTGAACACTTGTCCCAATGGAGCAGGTGGAGCAGGGGCGTGGGATTAAACTTGTTGCACTAGTGGTGCATAATATATTTGTGGGGGTGGTGGTGCCACGAATGCAGGAACTTGCCCCACATACTATTTTGTTGGCCAAGCCATGGCCTGAGCTTGCTGCAGTGGCACAGGTTGTGTGTACGAGGTTGTTGCCCTGGACTAAGACATCATTCTAGCATAGTCTGGAGCTTGTTTTTGGTAAGCTACATTAGTAGTGTTGCTTGGTTGTGGTTTCATGGCAGGTGGTGTTAGTCAAGGCTGTGGTTGTTGGGAGACTTACCCTATGATGCCATTCATTGCATGGGATTCCCCCGGTGCGTAATGGTAGGAGGTACTTTGATGGGGAGCATCTGGAATGACAATGTAAAAGTATCCAAAGTGGGCATAGATGAGGTCAAATTGTTGGGCCTTCAGTATGGCCTCTTCTTCAGATTGGGGACGTTCGGATGTGATGTCCTTTGCAATGGGTGGGAGAAAAGTCTTGAGGAACCAATTAAAGAAGATCCTATCGTCAAGTTGGATCTTGCACAAGCTGTGGTGCCGCCGCCACTCATGAATGTGATCAGTGATGTGAGTGGTGGTGTTTTGGTGATAGGATAGCAGGATCTCTACCCCTTCGTCATATCTGACAAGGAGTTGGAAATAATGTAGGAACATGAAGGCTAGGGAGTTGAAGTCGGGGTACTTGGCTTGTGGTAGCTCAGTGTACCATTTGGTCATGGAACCTGTAAGGGTATGTTGGAACAGCCTCAGTCTGATGGAGCACCATAGATGGAATGTCATTATATGATTTTGGGGACATTCCCCAGGTTTTCCCTCAAACTTTGGGATGTCTGATGGCAACTTCGTTGGCATAGGTGGCCAGAAAGCTTGGCGTTGGATGGGATCATTTGTTAATCTATCCAAGTCAGGAAAGTTGAGATGAGCCATGAAGGGCATATTTGACCCCAAGTTGATGTGGGATGGGGCTGCAATGGGGGTGGGGTTTGCAGGTGCATAGTGCATTTGCACAACTGGGGGTGCTTGTGGTGGCACCAAGGCTGATGGGCCAATGCCCGCAAGTGTTGTGGGTGGGATGGTGTGGGTAGCAGGGTTATTTATCCCATGCATGGAGGTATGGGCAATGTGGGTGGTCAATGCACTGCCCCCCTGTGTGGTAGGGGGGACAATGTGTGTGGAGGGGCCACTGCCCCCATGTGTTACCCCTGGGCCAGCTTGACTGGTCACTATTGGTGGTGGCAATTGGCTAATGACATTCTGCATGACTATGCTTCGACCGCTTGCCATGTTGTGGGTGACAGGTTGTGATGTGGACATGGGTCCACTTACTAAGGTTAGACTGAAAGGTTTGCACTAGCCACGGGGCTTGATGGTGCGGCATGGAGGTTTGGTTCAGACTGATATGGGTTTGAATTAGAATTAGAGGCTATATGGCCCTATTATAGTGTGGGAGATCACTGAGAACGACTATGATAGTTCCGAATGAGTGTTCCAAATGGTGGTGGTTCACCTCTTAGGCGTGAGGAAGATCGTGGAGGATCAATTGTGTTTGTTTTTGTGTATGAAACTAGAGGGTGTGAAATTTGGACTCCAGTTTCAATGGATTCCTATTGGCTGAAGGTGGTCTCTCAGCCACCAAGACTACTAGAAGACAGTGCTTAGCTTGTTCCTCATGGGTGATTCTACTCAATCGAAAGGGTCCGTTGCCCATTTCGCTTGGCAATTCCTCTCAACGGCCACCTACTTTGGGGTTCCTATGGTACTCCTCACAATGAATTTCTGGGAAAAGCCCAAGTACTTCCCATAGTTGAAGCAGTCAGGGACTTATGTCCTCAAATACTAGAGAATTGATTGAACTTAGTGTAAATTTGGTAAATTTTAAGGATTACTCAGCATCATGAACTGTGTTGGAGCAGGGCCCCGCAGCTACAAGAAAAGCTGCTATTTTTGGTAGATGGAAAATTTTTGGAGGAAAGACAGTTTTGGCGATGCGATAAAGGTACAACGCTGTAGTGCATTTCCCACTGTAGAGCATGGGCCAGAAATCACGGTGGTCAGAGGAAGGAAGTCAAAGGAAATAGTACTTGAAGCGGCCGAGAAGAGAGCTCAACCACTGCATTTAAGGCAGTGGTGATGACATGAGGGCTCAACTACCCTAATAAATGAAGAAGGAGCAACAAGATGAGGTATTAAAGACAAAGGACAGAAGGGGAGCAACAGAGGAAGCGGCACCCATACTCGCTATCAGCACAGAAAATCATGGAAGACTACAGAAAGCTGTGTTGTGACCAGTAAGTGGCAGTTCAAAGTACAGATACGCCGACTCTCATAGTTAGGGTTTTGGGTTACTGTTGGGATAGGCCCATAGTTTTGTATCATGGTGAGACCTTTGGGCCACCTATTTAAGCATGTATTTTGTATTATGAAAGGTTGGTCATTCAGTTAGTTGGTCAGTTGGTCAGTTGGGTTGGTTAGGTTGTTTTCTAGTTGTCGTCAGTAGTGTAAGATATTGAGGAAGAGTCGAGCTCTGGTTCTGTCATTAAGTCTATAGTTATCTATTGCAACCAGTGGTCGACTCCTTGAGCATGAATGTAACAATCCATAGGGATTGAGAGAGAGAGAGGAAGAGTATATTGTAAGAAGAAAGCATTATAGGAAGAGAAAAGATCTAAGAGAAGGGCTCCCAGCTCTGTGCATGGAGTTTCCTAGAATATCTCAAGCTGCATAAGAGGTTGTAGCAGAACTGTGTTACTCTCTCAAGATATAATATAAACACAGTTCCTGTGGACGTAGCTTTCCCCCTGGATGTGAACCACGTAACATCTGTTTGTTGTGCAACTGTTTCATGTGATTGTGCTTTACTTATTTGATATCTATTATCTGTTACATGAACTTTACTTATCAGTTAAAGAATGTATGTATGCTATCCTTCAGTTTACAGTAACATAGAAGGTTAAATGCAAGTTGAATGTGTCGAGTATTCTATATATGAGTTTATCAGTGCTTGATCCACAACAATTAACAGTTACAGTGTTAAGTGACTTCTGTATATTCACTTCAGCAAGTTGAGCGTAAGTGATGTTGAGCATGTTAAGCTATAGAAGTTTAAATGAAGTTGTTTAACATGCTAAAGAAGGTTAATTGAGGTATTATACCTAGATAGGAAGCCTGTGGACCTTGAGAGTTGATGAGAATATTGAGTCTTACTGTAGGAAATAACACAGCGTAGAAAGGCGATATCGCACTGTCGGAGGAGCTGTGGTGTGAGATATCGTAGGTTAAGAGTCAAGCAGGAGAAATTTTGTGCATCATCCCAGAAGCCATGATACGATAAGAGTCAGTGTCATAGTAGAGTCATCTAGTAAGAGAGAAATAGCCCTTGCTGAGATATTTAGCTAGTTAAGAAGAGTCAAGAGGACCTAGGATGCTACAGAACCTGGTTGAGGAATCCTGATTCTTCAGCCACCCCATCTAGGATCACTTCGGGTGAGACTTCAGGCCGTTCTGCGGTCTGTAGCTGAAAGGGCCAGTGAGCTAGGGGTTTTGTTGGTACAATACAGTAAACCTGGGTCTGCCCAGAGAAGCCAAACAAATGGTTTCGATGCCGGTTTTGAACAAATTGAAGAGCTGATATTCTGTTGGAATCCTACTAAAGAAGAACTTAACCAGTGGGTTGAGTCTAAGGAAAGAGAATTTACTGAGAAATAAAACAAGATTCCTAGGATGAGTACAAAGGACTGGTTACAGAAACATATCTTCACAGACCTGCATGCGATATTTTTTGTGACCTATGCAAATGAGTTGTATGATTGGTTGTCAAAGTTGAATGATAAGCATGTATTCAAGAAGAAAAGGAACATTGTCTAGACACTGGAGCTGATTCACACCATGAAGAGTGTAGATATCCCATTTCGTGGGTAGTATACTTCTGGCTTGCGAGTTTGCTGGAAGGTTTCATTATAGAGTTTGCAGTTGATAAAAGAAAGAGTTTCAGTGAAGCAGAGAGGTACTTCTTCAAAGAATATTGCGGTAAGTACTTGAACTCTTTAAATTTGTCCCTTAATATTTTATTGTATGAAAAATGAGTATTGGATATATTCTCAGATGAATAAGTTAAGTAAGTGTAATGTCACAAGAGTTTGAGAGTGATTCTAAAGAAATTGGATGTACACGTAGCGGTACGAGATATAAAGTAGATTTCAGATCTTCCTTCTTTGAAGACAGTTCAAATAGTACTAGAGAATAGAGTCAAAGTAATAGAGAACGAATAGCAGGGGGTATCCCTTACCACCCTTATACCCCACAGAAACCAACGGGGACTCAGAATAATCCTGTAGGAACTCCATCTAGTAGTTCACACACAGTACATACTACCTCTAGAACAACTACATTTACACTGCCAAGTTGTAGTAATACAGCAAATCAGAATCCACCTCCTAGAAACAGAATGGGGGATGACATGAAATTACCTACCTTTAGGGGTACAGGGGTAGAAGGCCCAGAACAGCATTGGTTCCTATGTGAAGCTATATGGACCATTAAACAGATCTAGGATGACAATACTAAGCTTGTCCAGTTGGCCACTACACTTAGAGAAAGAGATTTAACATGGTATATGAAGTATACATCAGTGCAGAACAAAACACTCGTAGAGGTCAAGACCGCAATGATTAAGGAATTTAAGAAACCCAAGTCTGAGTCACAATGTATCACAGAAATTAAAGACATTAAACAGTTACCCATAGAGTCAGTATGGGATTTCGATCAGAAATTTAAAGCTCTTATAGACCAAGTTAGTTTTGAGTTTGCGCCGGAGCAGCATAAGGAATGGTTCATCGTAGCACTACTCCCTCATATCAGACTTCCACTAATGCAACAGAAACTCCATACGCAGGATGAAGCATTGGGGATGTCAATGAAACTAGAGGCTTCACCTTTAGCTAAGACTAATGCAGGTATGACAAACTTACAAAATCAGTTAGCCAATCTCACTTTACAGCTACATGAGATTAAGAAAGGAAAAGAGGTTGAACAAGAATTATGGTGTACAAAGTGTAAAGGACATGGCCATACCAAAGATAATTGTCTAGTATTTGTTGAGTATATAGCAAGTGGGGCTCCTAACCTGTTAGTACAGAATCAAGGGCCATGGTGTGAAATCTATAGAATAAGAGGACATAGACCATAGGAATGCCCTTTACTTCTGAAGTATGTACAAAATCCTAAGAATTTATACTGTAACTTCTGTAAGTCAGTAGGACATGATGAAAATAATTGCAGATCTTATGATCTCATGATAGAGAGAAAACATGACTTCTACAGAGTCCAGTCAGAGACATTAGGACTAGCAGCAGGTCCACAGCATGAACCAGCTCATGATTGCCATGGTGGAGGATTCATAGGACGAGGCCATGGTGGAGGCTTTGGCTATGGTCATGGACTAATTGTTTGTTACAACTATGGAGCCATAGGACATTATGCTAGAGATTGTCAGAACCCTACTACAACATGTAAGTATTGCAAGTCCTATGATCATACTATAGAAGAATGTCCTATCTTAATAGCAAAGATTAAGGATCCTAAGCTAGAAGTAAACTAGAATATTCAACTTATTGTTGCTGAGTGGAAATAACAAGAACCAAGAGTCAATGTTGTGACTCGCAGCGGTGCTTCTACTAGTAGGACATCGCGGGATGCCGAAAAGAATACAGGTCCGAAGTGGGTGCATAAAGCCACTGATAAATATACACCACTTGACCTATAGAAGAACAAAGAAACATTTAAGCAAGCTAAAACTTTCTTTTGCTAACCCTACACCATCAGGATTGCAGATATTTCCTTGTAGGGGTGTACCGCAACAAAAACCTTGTGGTGTTAGTCCTATGCAGATATCGCAGGCTACCACATTTGGAAGGTGCGAAGAGGATGAGTTGACAGGAAGTGTAAAATCCTTCCTATGGAGCTGCTTGAAACTCGTAAGAGATGAGAAATCCATAGAAGAGATTCAGCGCATCATGGATCAGTACCAGCAGTCTTCTTTCGTAAGCAGTACGCAGCGTGCTATTCATAATATTATGGGCCATACAAGAACAGGAAGAGAAATGAGACTCACAGCACAAATTTGAGAGTTTGAAATGGATGAGGTAATCCTAGATTTAGGATCAGAGGTAAATGTTCTTACTAAGCAGACATGGGAACAGATGGGGAGCCCTAATTTAGCTAGATCACCTATCCATCTGCGACTAGCCAATCAGCAGAGGGTATCGCCACTGGGTTGATTACCGCAAGTACCAGTTGATATTGATGGAGTTCGCAGCTTTGTGGATTTTGAAGTCATCAAAATTATTGGTGATAATAGACCGTATCTAGCTTCATTAGGTATTGATTGGGCAATTGATAACATGGCTGTTATCGATTTGAAGAAAAGACAAATGACCTTTGAGGATAAACAGATTCGAGTCATCGCACCGTTGGATCCTTTTCAGGGTCCTTGATACATCAGAGCAGAGGAAGAGGTGCGTAATATGGAGAGACTCTATCAGATGATTGCTAACTAGAGTGATTATATCAATCCCACCATAGAAGGAAATATTAGTTGGAGATGTGATAGCTCATGCGCATCGGATTCAGATGTTGGATTCAAAAATTGGCAGAACAGACTTTATGAAGTTTCAGCTCGCAGATTTGCATTTATGACTAAGTCATTGCGATGGATTGGAATAGAGATTAAGGATATTCCATCATTTTATGGCTTAGCAGATGTCAATGACTTTTTACAGCAGTTTGAGCAAGAAATCCCTCATGAGCAGAGGATGGTAGTTATTGACCTTGCAGTAAGAGCCACACCTGCAAGATGGTGGCATGCACATAAAGAAAATATTGCATCATGGGATGACTTTAAGAGATTGATGGCGATTATATTCTCTAATGACAAGGAGCGTTTCCAGCAGAAATATACAGAAGAAAGTGACCCCAGGTCACATATTAAGATTTGTGAACAGAATTGGTTGAACATTCTAGAGGATGAATGGGTTCACCTATTCATTCACACTTTAGACATAGTCCCAAGGAACTAGTACACTGAGACAAAGTTGCACAGAGGAACGATTACATGGCCTGTTATGATAGACAGTTTTGTACTCACTTTCACTTTTGAATCTGAGTACCCAAGCATTGATCGGGCTCTAGAGATTATAAAGACTAAGATATTTGATGATTGTACCCTACCAGCGTATGCTCAGCCTAATTGGGCCATCCAGTTAGAACATGCACTAGAGTGTTACAACTTCACAGAAGAGCCAGGTGATGAGGATGAGAATCCTTGCAGTATCAACATTCTAGATTTAGAAGGCACTCGCGAAGTAGATGGACCAAAGCTAGAGATTCTAGCTATCACAGAGCCTATTAAGATTAAAAAGATTAATATTGGCACAAAAACAGAACCAAAGTTTGCCTCTATTGGAGACTATTGGGATGATGAAACGGTAGGACACATTGCAGATTTGTTACATGACTATCAGGACTTATTTCCCACTAAGTTTATAGAGATGAAGGGAATATTAGGAGATTTGGGGGTCATGATGATACCTTTGAAAAAATAATGCTAGGCCAATTAAGCAGCGTCCATACAGATTAAATCCTCGTTATAAAGAAAAATTTAAGGATGAGACTGATAAGATGCTAGCAGCAGGCATCATTGAGCTAGTAGAAGAGAGCGAATGGGTTAGTCCCATGGTTGTGTAGGAAAATAAAACTAAAGGAGAAATCAGGATTTGTGTCGATTTGCACAAACTCAACGACGCATCACTTCATGAACCATTTCCAACACCTTTTACTGATGAAGTTTTAGATAATGTGGGAGGACATGAGATCTACTCATTCACTCATGGCTTTTCAGGCTATCACCAAATAAGAATCCATCCATAGGATCGACATAAGACCACCTTTGCAATAGAATGGGGCTCATTCCAGTATACGGTAATGCTCTTTGGTCTTAAAAATGCACCAGCTATTTTTTCTAGAGTAGTAGTTGCTGTCTTTAAGGAATACATTCATAAATTCTTAGAAGTCTATTTTGATGATTGGACTGTATTTGGATTAATCAAAGAGCATATAGGAGATTTAAGGCTCATGTTAGAGAAATGTAGGAAATATCATATTTCTCTTAACTTGAAGAAATGTATATTCTGTGCACCATTTGGTATTTTGATGGGTCATATTGTTTGCATACAAGGCTTGATGGTAGATCCTGCAAATATTGCTATCATTGTAAATCTTCCAGCACCCAACTCAGTCAAGCAATTGAGGACAGTGCTTGGTCATACAGGGTATTTTAGAAAATTCATCAAGGGCTATGCAAAGATCACAACACCTATGGAAAAGTTGTTAAAGAAAGAAGTGAAATTCCTATGGAATGAGGAATGCCAGCAAAGTTTAGAGACTCTTAAAGAAAACATGGTTACATCACCCATCTTAGTATTTCTAGATTGGAACAAACCACTTCATGTACATGTGGATGCATCTGGCATCGCACTAGGGATTGTCTTAACATAGCCAGGAGAAGGGGGTATCGATCACCCTATCGCGTACTCAAGAATAAAGTTATCTGCCGTAGAAAAGAACTACACAACTACAGAAAGAGAAGGATTAGCTATGGTGTATGCTCTATAGAATTTTAGGCACTACCTATTGGGTGCCCCATTCAAGATGTTCACTAACCATTCCGCTTTAAAGTATTTGGTCAATAAGCCAGTGTTAGGGGGAAGGATCTGTAGATGGTTACTCCTATTTCAGGAGTATGATTTTGAAATCATTGTAAAACCAGGGAGATTGAATGCAAGACTTTTTCATCTGTCACGGATAGATTCAGGAGAAGAACCAAGTAATTTAGAGGATAATTTGCCAGATGCGCAATTGTTTTCTATCCAGATCACAGATGAGTATTACGTAGATATTATTCACTTTCTCACTACAGGGTGGGCACTAGTTGAGTTTACTAAGCAACAAAAGAAACAGTTAGTCGTTAAAGCAGTAGATTTCACTTTGATCACAGGAAATTTATACAAGTTAGGTCTAGATGAAGTCCTGCGCATATGCGTTATGCCGCACGAGAAAGAGGCCATTATCAGAGAAGCACATTCAAGTACCACAGGAGGTCATTTCATAGGAAAGCCGACTGCTTAGAAAATTCTAGCTGCAGGATTATGGTGGCCTACTTTGCATAAAGACACTAAGGAGTTTTGTAGATGCTGCGATATCTTCCAGAGGGTAGGAAAACCTTCACAGAGAGATGAAATGCTGCTACGACCATAGATTACACTGCAAGCATTTGAAAAGTGGGCTATATATTTCGTGGGTCTTATCAACCCACCAGGGAAACAAACTGGTGTGAGATACATCATGACAGGAACATAATACCTCACTAGGTGGGAAGAGGCCAAAGCAGTAAGGAATTGTGATGCTGCTACAGCTACACAGTTCATTTTTGAAAACATCATAAGTAGATTTGGATGTCCAGCAATTTTGATGAGTGGTCAAGGCACACACTTTCTAAATCGCACTATCGAGGCCTTGATGGAGGAATTTCAGATACAGCATCATAAGAGCACTCTCTACCACCCACCAGCTAATGGTACAGTGGAGGATTTTAACAAGATTCTAGAAAATGCTCTTACTAAGATCTGTAACAACCAAATATATGATTGGGACCTCAGGGTTAATGCTGTGTTATGGGCTTATAGGACAACATGCAAGAAACTTACATGACACACACCTTTCAGCTTGGTGTATGGACAAGAGGCTGCTATGCCTATGGAATATATTATTCCCAGTTTAAGAATTTCTCAAATTACCAAGATGGCTGATACAGATACGATGAATGAAAGATTAGCGCAACTACTTGCCTTAGAAGAAGACAGATTCATCGCAGGATTTCATCAAAAAGTGCAGAAGGAACGAGAAAAATCTTGGCATGACAGGCACATCAAGAGCAAGATTTTTCAGAGAGGAGACCTAGTGCTCCTTTATGATAGCAAGTTTGTTAAGTTTCCAGGGAAGTTCAAGACGCATTGGTTAGGGCCATGTCAGATTTAGCAAGTCACAGAAGGAGGTGTCGTTCAAATCAGTAAACTAAACGGGGAACTTGTTCCTACTTTGATTAATGACAGTAGGCTTAAGATTTATAGTGATAGCCACTCCACCTCCAAACCCTAACTCAGAGAACTAAGTGGTGTAGATGTCTAGTGTAGTTGAAAGGAGGCATCGCACCCATAACTAGTCTACACCAGTTGAAAAAGATCTAAGTAGGAGGAATCGCAGTAGGAAAGTTTATTTTGCGCAAGTCATAGGACAATTGCGGAGTTTTTGAACGTCGCGGAGTTTCATGCCAACTTTTTGGTCCAGGACGATGCGGTGTGACATCATAGTGAGGCGATGTTCCCCATGCTGTGACAATGATTTTTGAGAGCGAAAGAGGGCCAGTCACTTCGCCTTCTGACAAGCAATTAATCCAGATATGTTAGGTATACGTTACCCTAGATTTGGAAACGGTACATTGATTGTCCTAGATTTGGTAAATCTTGGTTGAGACTGGCGCTTGCACATAATTTTCGAGGGATATTTGAATGGATTTTCAGTAATTAATGAGGAGCGGGGTGCGGCGTGTTGTATTTTCCATGCAATAAATGCCGCTAATGGGTCCATCCTAAGTGACAGTTGCTTCCTAGATTATCGCCTTCATTATAAATATGGATATCATTCAAATAGAAGGGTTACTTTTGCGATTTTTGAGAGTTATAGAGTAATTTGTAAGATTTTTCCCTGTGCAAATATACTCCTATTACAGAGTGCTAGTTTCCTCATTTTCGTAGCCATTGCGAGTCTAGAGTATTGCACTAGGCGGTTTATGTCCAAGAAGGAACCTTTAGAAGACGTCGTGCGACGATTCAAGCGTGGTGGCCTCGAGTCTGCTATGGCAACATCACCCAGGATTGTGAAATTAGGTGCACCACAGGTCAGGAAGACGCCAAGGATGAAGAGTAGAAGAGTCCAGCTCAAAGCAGAGGAGAAGAAAGACGAGAAGATCACCGAAGATAAGAAAATAGAGAAAAATAAAAAGAAGGAAAAGGAGGAAAAGAAAGATGGGAAGACAGAAGAAATGAAATGATGGATATGGAGTGGACTATTCCTGAATTTAAAGACGAAGATCAGTACAAGGCAAGCGATAATATATCAGATGGTGAATTAATAGAGAGTGATTGCTATAGAAGTCAAGATGAGTCAACAGAGCTGGAAGGAATAAAGAAGAATCACAATAAAACTATGGAGGAGGAGAAGGATAAGGACAGATCAAAAGAAAATGACTTTGAATCAGAAACAATTAAAGATTATGGGAAGGGAAGAGAGTAAAGATAATTACTCTAAGATTCGTTCAATGGCATTATCTCTTAATGGTCTTATAGATTACAATGAAAAGGACTGCGAAGATGTTACATTTGAGCTCTCTCTGTTTGTTGAGGTTTTTCAAGAAATTCTCCAATATCAAATGGGAAGTCAGATTCTGGCATCTCTAGAGGCTTTGCGACAAATATCAATCAAAAGAATAGAAAATCGAAAGAGGCTGCATGAGGATAACAAAGAGAAAGAATAGGATGAAATCCAATCAACACTGAAATGGTCAAAGCTTTCTGATAAGAAAACATCCAATGGGAACAAAAAGGGTGACAATACTTGTTCCAAACATGTTAAAGATGAGAAGGATGAGAGCAATGAAGGAAGAAGTCAAGAGCTTAGGATCTCTTGCAAAGATGAAGAAGATGACAGAGATGAACTGTTTGCAACAGGAAGCGCAACGGTGGAGAGCAAAAGAGATACAGTTCAATAATATGCTTCAACTGTATCAAGAACAAATCACAGAGCTGGTCAATGTGGTTGAGCAAAAGATCAAGGAGTTCACTACAAGAAAGAGTGAAATTGATAGCACAGAAGACCCCATGATTAATCAACTTATGCTTGAAGCGGCACAAGATTGTGTCGAAGCTATGGACAAAGATGTCGTAGGACTCAGAGAGAGATTCATAAGGACTTTGCAGGAAGCCAAGGAGAAGCTACAGAAAGAGAAACCAGATGTTAGTGGCTTGGGGGCAAGCCACAAGTAAGTGTTAGGGGATTGTTGGAGCAGGGCCCCACAGCTACAGGAAAAGCTGCTATTTTTGGTAGAAGATGGAAAATTTTTGGAGGAAAGATAGTTTTGGCGATGCGATAAAGGTACGATGCTGTAGCACATTTCCCGCCGTAGAGAACGGGATAGAAATCGCGGTGGTCGGAGCAAGGAAGTCAGAGGAAATAGTACTTGAAGCGGCCGAGAAGGGAGCTCAACCACTGCATTTAAAGCAGTGGTGATGACAGGAGGGCTCATCTACCCTCATAAATGAAGAAGTACGAACGGGACAAGGTATTAAAGACAAAGGACAGAAGGGGAGCAACCAAGGAAGCGGTGCCCATACCCACTATCAGCGCCAGAAATCAGGGAAGACTGCAAAAAGCTGTGGTGTGACTAGTAAGTGGCAGTTCAAAGTACACATAGGCCGACTATCACAGTTAGGGTTTTGGGTTACTGTTGGGATAGGCCCATAGTTTTGTATCATAGTGAGACCTTTGGGCCACCTATTTAAGCATGTATTTTTTATTATGAAAGGTTGGTCAGTCAGTTAGTTGGTAAGTTGGTCGGCTGGGTTGGTTAGGTTGTTTTCTAGTTGTCGTCAGTAGTGTAAGATATTGAGGAAGAGTCAAGCTCTAGTTCTTTAATTAAGTCTGTAGTTATCTATTGCAACCAGTGGCTGGCTCCTTGAGAATGAATGTAACAATTTGCAAGGATTGAGAGAGAGAGAGGAAGAGTATACTGTAAGAAGAAAGCATTATAGGAAGAGAAGAGATCTAAGAGAGAAGGGCTCCCAGCTGTGTGCATGGAGTTTCCCAGAAGATCTCAAGCTGCATAAGAGGTTGCAGCGGAACTGTGTTACTCTCTCAAGATATAATATAAACATAGTTCCTATGGACATAGCTTCCCCCCTAGAAGTGAACCACGTAACATCCGTGTGTTGTGCGACTGTTTCATGTGATTGTGCTTTACTTATTTGCTATCTGTTATCTATTACATGAACCTTGCTTATCAGTTAAAGAATGTATGTATGCTATCCTTTAGTTTACGGTAACATAGAAGGTTAAATGCAAGTTGAATGTGTCAAGTATTCTGTATATGAGTTTCTCAGTGCTTGATCCACAACAGTTAACAGTTACAGTGTTAAGTGACTTCTGTATATTTAGTTCAGTAAGTTGAGCGTAAGTGATGTTGAGCATGTTAAGCTATAGAAGTTTAAGTGAAGTTGTTTAACACCCTAAAGAAGGTTAACCGAGCTATTATGCCCAGAGAGGAAGCCTCTGGACCTTGAGAGTTGATGAGCATACTGAGTCTTACTATAGGAAATAACACAGCGTAGAAGGGAAATATCGCACTATCGGAGAAGCTGCGGTGTGAGATATCGCAGGTTAAGAGTCAAGTAGGAGAAAGTTTGCGCATCGTCCTAGAAGCCGCGATGCGATAAGAGTCAGTCTCATAGCAGAGTCATCTAGTAAGAGAGAAACAGCCCTTGCTAAGAGATTTAGCTGGTTAAGAAGAGTCAAGAGGACCTAGGATGCTACAGAACCTGGTTGAAGAAGCCTGATTCTTCACACACCCCATCTAGGATCACTTCGGGTGAGACTTCAGGCCGTTTTGCGGTCTGTCAACGAAAGGGCCAGTGAGCTAGGGGTTTTGTTGGTACAATACACTAAACTCGGGTCTGCCCAGAGAAGACCAACAAACTGAGTTGGGTTAATAATTTGGTATGGTGTGTTGGTTTGCTTGTTTGTTCTGGTACTTGGTTTGCAATATGGTTTATGAATTAATGGTAGAGTTCATATCATGGTTTTCTATGAAAACATAAACACAAATTTGTAAGCAAATATGGTGATTAACCCTGAATTGTTGGCCTAACTAAATGTCTACCTCTCTGTGATATTCTTCATCAACCAAGAGAAGGTGTTGGGCTCTCAACACAATGGGACTAAGCCCATCCATAGATCCTCAGGTCACCTCCCAAGTACTATGTTGGTCAATGGGGAGGACACTTAGCGCTGTGAAAATCCCTCCTTCTTGATCCAGAGGATTATTCATCTTTAATTTACACTGATTCAATATGGTACAATGGTATTTAATCTATGGTTCAAAGAACATAACATATGTTTTAACTCATATATATAGCTGCGACATACTTTTCACACTGCTGTGACAGACTTTTCACACTGCTGTGACAGACTTAGCTGTGACAGACTTTTCACACTGCTGTGATAGACTTAGTTGTGACATATTTTTCACACTGCTGTGACAGACTTAGCTGCGACATACTTTTCACACTACTGTGATAGACTTAGCTGCGACAGACTTTTCACACTGCTGTGACAGACTTAGCTGCGACAGACTTTTCACACTGCTATGACAGACTTATCTACGACAGACTTATCACACTTGCTGTGACATTGTGAAGTTAGTGGTAACATCAAATGGTTATGTTACATGTGACGCGATGGTATGGTGCAACATATGTGCGTAACGGTCATTGCAACATGTTGTGAGTCAACATATGTGTGTGGAGTGGTTGCAACGTTTCGGGAATATGGAACTTCATGGTACCAAAACGCTTGGACAACAATTTGGTCGAATATCATGGTTTAGCTTAGCATATGGTTGTAACAATGATAAAAAAAGATAACAGTTGAGATGATGGGGGGGAATCGGTTACTTATCCCTCCTACTAAACTCTAAAATAGAGGAGGCTGGCCACCGAGAAGGGGGGTATTGTTTTTGGAGCACAGAGTATCGTTTCTCTGTTATGAGAAGCTTAGAGATCAGTTTTGCTGCGAAGTGTCCAGATGATGTGCTGTAGAAGTCGACATTCTCTGTTATATTTTAGCTTTTTTTATCTTTGAATGCTGATTGTAATTTCAAGAGAAAGGTCTAAAATATTTTGTACAGCATTCTGTTTATAGTTTCTAAAGTTGTTTCCAGAACCATTTTGTACCATTTTAAAAAGATTAATTGGATCGGTACCCATTGGAGAGGGACCCGGAGACGTAGCCCAATGGAGGGGGTGAACTCCATTATCAACTTTTGTTTGTGACGCTCTGATTCTTTGCTTATTTATATATGTTTATCAGTTCATTTTCCATATATTTTCAGTATTTAATTTCTGTTAATGCTGTTCATTAATTAACCTACTGAACTCATTCTTTTAACACAAACTTTTAATGCACACAAGTTGAGGTCCGACGGATCACTTCTCTACCCCATCTACCTTCTAGGTCACCTGGTTTTAGTGGTTTAGGAAAAATACCATGGAGTGCCTAGATCTATATGAGATTTCCCTTCCTCATATCCCGGAATACCCCGGAGGGTGATGACTGGGTAGAGGAGAAAGGAGGCAGCAAGATGGTTAATTTTAAGTTACTTTTAGTTAGGCTAGTTCATTTTATTAAACCTTATTGATTGATTTAGTATATACATTTTCTTCATGGATTTATTTGTAGAAAATGAAAACTGGAATTAAAAGAGACCTGCAATGGAGGATAGAAGTGGCTAGGCCGCACTAACAGTCCTCTAAAACTGAAAATTGCTTCTAATTAAACTCCAAAACAACTTCTGTGTGAGAAGCCACATATTTCTAACCAAATCCCATGAGGGGGCCGCGATATTTTTCCAGAAATGAGCGAGGGGGTCGCAAGAAATGCCAAAACAGTCACAACTTGAGCTCCTGAGCTAAATTCATGTCTGTCTAAGGATTAAGTGCACCCTGGGCATGCCTGTCTAGAGATTAAGTGTACCCTGGGAATTCCTTCCTGGGGATTAAGTGCACCTTGTCTCACCTTTTCCCCCGATAAGAGCAACCTACTCCGGAAAGGGGTGTTTTGGTGAGGTAGGGCCAGATCTGGTTGACAGTAACTGGTACTAGGGTCAGTCTAACTTGGCTCATCCTAGAAGAGGCTTTGGCACTGACAACAACAAGAAATAAAGTAGATTTGAACAGATCTAAACTAAGATTTCTGAAAACTAGGTTAAAAACTAAAAAAACTTGAAAACTTGAAATTTGTTTCCCAGGGATCCTGTGGGATTGACCCAGGGGAGTCGCCAAAGCTGTAGTGATAATTTCTCCTCACTACAGTGGTAAGAATGGCTCCCTTGTTCCTATAGGGCACAAGGGTAGGTTCCTACCCTTTGAAAATAGTAAAAATGGAATGGAAATATTGCATAAACAGAGCTGTGAATTGAAACTAAGCTAATCTAAGCAAGACTATGTAAATGGAAACTACTATAAACTAAATCTATGAGAAAATAAAAAAAAGAAAGATGGAGATGTTGGAGCATTGTTGAACCCCTATGCACACAATATGTTATGGTTTCGCCTCCAAAACCTGCAAAATAAACCTATACTACCATGGAGAAAACCTGCAAACAAAGTTAATGAAAAACCTGCAAATAAAGACGAGGGTTAGAAAATAAAAACAAATAAGACAAGCATAAACATAGATTATGCCTCACTTTGGTGGAAATGGGCCACCATCCCCTAGCTCATGGGAGCACCTCTCTTTTGGTTGGGAAGCAATGGCTTGGAGAAATGGAGATGGAGGAGAGGGAGAGTGAGTGGTTTGAGAGCAAGAGGTCTCAAAGCATCCACGGGCCGCATAACAATAGGTAAGTGAGGAGTGTTTTGAGAGTAACCCCCCACCTCCCTTATTACGTTTTTCTAAGGGGTTTTAGGGTTTTAAGCCATTGGTCAAGGATTTAGCCCCTTCTGCCCTAAATTTATCCCCTTTCAAGATTTTAGACCCTTTTTTAGGGCTTTAGCTCTTGGGGGTCTATTTTGGGCTCTTTTTGGGGGTTTTTAGCCCTTTTCTTCATCCTTCGGCTCTTTTGGAGGTGTGGGGGTCAAATGGAAGGTCATGGAGGGTCTTATGGAGTGAAATGAGTGTTTTGGGATGGTGTAGGCCATTGAGAGCTGTGTGGGGGATTTTGGGTTAACATGATGATCTATAATCAGTTCAGTGGGTCTCATAGAATCGGCAAGTGAATGATATCCCACAGGAATAGATGTGGAACGTGATGGTGTCGGGCCTAATAGGTCATCTATTTGCTTGTCAATATCCTATGCACATAGAATGGAAACACATTATTACCTACGTTCTTCTTGATCTTTAGAAGAGTTTAAACGTGTTCTGAATAAGGCAATGGCCTACCCTATAGGGGTATCCAAAAAAGGAGCATTGGGAAAAATATCAGGATGGGTAGTGTTTGTGCCAGAAATTGTTCTTAGACTACTAGAAGAACAATCCAACACAATCTCAAAAGTAAAATTAAATAAAACAGGTTTTTATGGTTTTGGTTTATGGTTTTGGTTGGAAACTTCATCAATCAAGGAGGAAATAAACATCCACAAACTAATACAGAATTGAATCATCCAAATTGGATAAACTGGGGATCAAACACATCCCAATAAGCCATAAACATTACACATGAAATACTAATTCCACCCACAGGCTACAAGCATTTACATGAATAAAACTTAAACAAGAAATGAAATTGTAGACTGAGCAATCAAACAGATCAGAAATGAAAAAGCATGAAAGGTAAAAGGGATTATCAGTTTATATATAATCAATAATAGTCATCCACTTACATAAGAGTTATAAGTGCTAGCTTGAGAAATCAAAGCTCCAAAGCCTCTCCTTGAGTGAAAAATCCCCCCCACAAAACTGTATGTTTGTCTTCCTTTTATCATTACAAAAGTAAAGTAGTTCCATAACTACCTTCTAGGTAAAAATTTGAAACATTTACATCAATTAGTTACATGATAACTCAAAATATTTAAATATAATTAACCCAAAAATAGCAAATCAGATTTGGGGAAATTTGGCGAATTTCTGGAAATTTGGGTCTCAAAGACGCCTTCATATCTCTCGATCCAAAACACCTATGTAAAAAATGAGAGATTTTTTTTAAATGAGTATGTTATGAACAAAAAAATCTCTTGGGTTTTCAAAATTCTTCTTCAATTGATCATAATATGTTCTGCAAATTTGTGACTAAAACAAGAAATTATTAAATAATTCAAACCCTAAAAATAGGCCCCAAAGATGAATTTGAATCTCTCAAAATATAATAGCTGTTACAAAACGGAGAGAGGTTTTTGTGAATGAGTCTATTTTTGACAAAATACTCTTTTGGTTTTCTTGAATTCATTTTCATCTCCTCATAATAAGCTCCCAATGACAATGACAAAAACAGGAAAAACAGAGCTGCTACAGGAATCTCCTCATGAAAATATTTGACAAAGGACTCAAAAATGAGAGTTAGATTATAAATCAAAATTTGGAATGAACTTTTATTATAATTTTTTGAAAGATTAAAGATGTACATATTAACTAATAAGCCCAAAAGACAAACCTTAAAACTAAAATAATGAAATGATTCAACCATTAAAAGTACCAATTCCAACCAAAATTATTGATCATCAAAAATTCTTAAAATCAACATAAAATATAAAATCATTTTAAACCAACGGTTGAAAATTAGGACAAAAGGAACAGATAAACTAGGAACAAGATCTAGTTATAAAATCTGTCTCTTGCTGCGGGATGAAGTCCTCCTTGTGAGGCTTCAAGAACCTATAGACCTTGTGCCTTATTCATTGGGTGATGGAGTCATTTACCAAATATCTGCAACTTTGTCAAACTCTGAACACATACCTCTGAAATGAAAAAATACTGCTACGAACCAGCATACTGAAAAGAATCTACATGCTTGTATAGCAAGCTTATTCTGCTATTTACTCCTACTTCTAATCAGAGGAAACAACCCAATCAAGTGTAATCATACTTCCAGTGAAGCCAAGAAACCATTTGACTGAGAATCATAATTTCATGCATGCTACTATTTGAGAAAACCCACAAAATATGTGATAAATGCAATAAAGAGTCTGTAGGCAGCTGATACTTATGACTGGAAATAGGAAGTATGCCAAAATACAGAGCATTAGAAACCTTTGAAAAATACAACTCCATCCAAGAAGCCACGGGATCATGAAATTTCTGATTTAAAACTTCAATGTCTTCATTATATTCATCATAAAGTAAAGCATTCTCTTCCTCTCCATTGCTGTTCTTTTTAAACTTTGGATCAAGAACGGAAACCAAGGGTTTTACAAACTGCTTCTCTACCTTTAAATAAAACCCTTGATCAAAACTTGAACAAATAAAATTCTGAAAGTGACCATAAGTCAAGAATTGCAACTTGTTTCTTATATCAATAGTAAGAGCTTGAAGAGCAGCAACTTCTTCTTCATAACATGATAATCTCATAGCAGGAACTAAGAAATTTCTACTATAATCCACTGAAAATATGTTATCATCAAAAAAGTCAGCAAACTGATATGAAGAATCAACACAAGCATCATTTACATCCTTGTTCATATGAAAATCTGAAAATGTTGAAGAAAACTGTCTTAAATCTGAATGATACCTACGTTCCTCTTCCTGTTCATAAGCTTGTATATCTTCAACATGAGCCTGATCTCAAAGCATTTTGCAAGCTCGGATGTTCTCCTCCACTCCTTTTGCATCCTCAAATAATTGTCTTAAAGATGATGATTTTATTTCTAACAGGAACAAGACAAGATCTGAATGTTGAGCCATAACATAATATACCATAGCAAGTTTTTCCGAAGGTCTGATCTCCGTAGGCATACTGATATAAA
>LPNX010763316.1:479175-492823 GCA_001517045.1 Pseudotsuga menziesii
ACAAGATGAATAGAATAATCAGCTTCAAGAGATATGGGTATATGTATATCATGTTGAACATGTATTTCAAATGAAGGAATAGGATCAACATCAATAACACAAGAAGAATGCAGATTTTCTTCTTCCAAAGTGGGATATGTACTTGAAGGTTTATGATCATCGGAATAGACAAAACAAAAAATAATTCTTTTGACATGCAATGGGAAAGATAGGAAAGAACTAATGAATAAGAACAAAACCTCATTGAGTAAAGTAACTAGCTGATATCCAGTCTTTCCATTTGAATTCTTCATTTTTCTGTCAACAAAATTCTCCTTGCAGTGGAATCTTTAATCATGGAGTCACCAATGAAAACTTGTAGTCTAAAAGTTTTTATGACTTTGTTCACCTCTCAAAATCAGAAGAATAATGATATCCCAGGGAATATATACTTCATCTTCGTCCCCAGAAACGGCGCCAAAGATGTTTGTGCCATAAATTGTTCTTAGACTACCAGAAGAACAAGCCAACACAATCTCAAAAGTAAAATTAAATAAAATAGGTTTTTATGGTTTTGGTTGAAAACTTCATCAATCAAGGAGGAAATAAACATCCACAAACTAATACAGAACTGAATCATGCAAATTGGATAAACTGGGGATCAAACACATCCCAATAAGCCATAAACATTACACATGAAATACTAATTCCACCCACAGGCTACAAGCATTTACATGAATAAAACTTAAACAAGAAATGAAATTGTAGACTAAACAATCAAACATATCAGAAATGAAAAAGCATGACAGGTAAAAGGGTTTATCAGTTTATATATAATCAATAACATTCATCCACTTACATAAGATTTATAAGTGCTAGCTTGAGAAATCAAAGCTCCAAAGCCTCTCCTTGAGTGAAACCCCCCCCACAAAACTGTATGTTTGTCTTCCTTTTATCATTAAAAAAGTAAAGTAGTTCCATAACTACCTTTTAGGTCTAAATTTGAAATAGTTACATCAATTATTTACATGATAACTCAAAATCGTTAAATATAATTAACCCAAAAATAGCAAATTGGATTTGGGGAAATTTGGCGAATTTCTGGAAATTTGGGTCTGAAAGACGCCTTCATATCTCTCGATCCAAAACACCTATGTAAAAAATGAGAGAGGTTTTTTTAAAGTAGTATTTTATGAACAAAAACCTCTCTTTGTTTTGAAAAAGTATTCTTAAATTGATCATAATATGTTCTGAAAATTTGTGACTAAAACAAGAAATTATTAAATAATTCAAACCCTGAAAATAGGCCCCAAAGATGAATTCGAATCTCTCAAACGATAACAGCTATTGCAAAACTGAGAGGTTTTTGTGAATGAGTCTGTTTTGGACAAAATTCGCTTTTTTTTTTCCTGAATTCATTTCCATCTCCTCGTAATATGCTCCCAATGACAATGACAAAAACAGGAAAAACAGAGCTGCTACAGGAATCTCCTCATGAAAATATTTGACAAAGGACTAAAAAATGAGAGTTAGATTATAAATCAAAACTTGGAATGAACTTTTATTATAAGTTTTTGAAAGATTAAAGATGTACATATTAACTAATAATCCCAAAAGACAAACCTTAAAACTAAAATAATGAAATGATTCAACCATTAAAAGTACCAATTCCAACAAAAATTATTGATTGTCAAAAATTCTTAAAATCAACATAAAATATAAAATTATTTTAAACCAACGATTGAAAATTAGGACAAAAGGAATAGATAAACTAAGAACAAGATCTAGTTATAACAGGTAGTATAATCAACATGACCTTCTGTGGGAGAATGGAACAAGGTATTTCCCCCTAGAAGGCTGTTGGACCAAGGGAGACGAGTGTGAAGAATATGGTCCTCCACTTTCTGCAACCACACTATCTCCCACTTGGGAGGTGGTAGCAGCTCCTTGGTCGATAGCTTCCATTGGATTTTCTTTTGAACTAGGAATAAAATTGGCTAGCAAGCCCCGTACTCTTCTGGACTGTCTTAACTCAATTAGTTTGTACAGTTCCTATCTAACCTATGGTCTGAAAAACTAGAAAACACACCAAAAAATTTCCCTACACAAGCTATAGGTCGAAACAAACACACTTAAAATGATAGGAGGAGTTCAAAAAGTGAGGTCTCTCATCAAGATTGTCAAGAAGGTGCCACTCATGATATAACTTGAGGGTACGTGCATAGTAATCTCCACGAATGTTTTTTTTGGTGTATGGATCCAAGCAAGACGACCAAAGGGATTTTCTCAGATAGATAAGGTATCCTAGTGGGGTCTCCCGATATACTCAAGGTACGTGGGAGCTTGAATCAGTAGTAGTGCTATCTAATGCATAATTGTACACAAGGGGCCTTCCGATATACAATCGAGTATGTGAAGTACCTTTCTATATACCTCAAGGGTACGTGAAATGTTGTTTGATATACCGTCGGTACGTGGAAGAACCACGCGAGTCCCGAAATCTAATGTGGACAAATAAAAACAAATCCTACGCTTAACGATGCCCGAACATGTCTCTAACCTATCACTCCAATTGCTACGTAAATTTTAGCCTATAACTACCATTAATTTTAAAGTGGATGGTTAGGTAAATGCATGACATTTTGACAGAAAAGTAAAACCACGCAGTATGTGTGTGCAAATATTTCACTTTACCATTTAGTATGCCTACTTACGGGAGGGAAAGAGAGTATTTTATTTTGTTTCAAAACGAAAGATATTTCCAAACAATAGTATTGAACAAAAAATCGAAGAAAACCAACACTTTCCAAACTGATTTCTCTTTTCTGAAAGCAATAAGAAGAGGAAGAATCTCTTTTCCTAAAAGAAAAACAAGAAGCACACTACATGGAAATGCACTCTATCTTCATTTTCTCTCAACACATAGGAAAATCTAACTTAAAACTACTATATTTTTTATTTTGATGAGATGGTTCTAAATGCATAAGAGATGAAAGAACAAGAAGAACCTAAAATATTTTGAATCCAGTTAGAGATCCAATGTCCAATGCTCAATGATGATAATGTAGTCTCAGTAAAAAAAAATCTTTTTTAAAGGCAAAAAAAATAAGTTCTCTATGCAAACAAGAAATGAACCTAAGATGCAAATCAAATGTTCTTCTTTTAGTCTATATAACATAAACAAAAAAATATCTTACTAACACCATAAGATTTTCAAAAACAAGAAATCATTTCGCAAACACAACCAACAAGCACAAAAGTAAATGAACAATCAAAAAGCCTAATCTAGCTTTTGAATCTCTCAATCAAACCAATCTTAAACCATAAAATTTCAAACCACAAGCATCAGATTCTATCATACAAGCCTGACCGTGCAAGACTGAAAGAAAAACAACTCAATTTTTTTACAAAAAATGAGGAAAAAGAGGTCTTGGAATGATGCCTACTGAGCACCGCGCTTCTCGTGTGTTGACAGAGCGGTTCTATCCCCGCACTGCTTCTCACCAATGGGATATAGGTTTTGGAATCGCATACTTCCCACTATGTTCAGGAGATGGCACCGCTTCTCGTCCACTACATAGGCACGATTCCCTATAAAAATCCAAAACACAAAGAGAATGATAGATCAAGTCATTAAAATACCACATCAGGGTAAAGGCTAATAGATTGAGTATAAAAATAGAGCATAAAAGGTTGAAATGATTCAGATCTGAATAGATCTAGAAGTTTCATACCCAAATTCACTGAGTCAGATAGCAGATCTGACTGAAGAGAGTTGGAGAAGGATCTTGGATTTAGATAAGAGTTGAAGAACTAAGGAAGATCAGATCAACTGATATGTATATCTATTCCACAGTGGAGTCGCCAGATTTGTTAGGAGGAATATTTCACCTTCTACAGACAGTAAGGTGTTCCATAGGTATGAATGGTTCAGATCCAGAAAAAATGAACGACAAAGGTTGAAAAACCTCCCTGGACACCATAGATACCTAGAATGTGATGCTTCAATAGTAACCCTGTGTACCTGCAATCGGATTAAACACACAAAGACATCAGAGCTGTAAGAATATAATCTATTGATCCATGTTAGTGACTAAGGAATCTAACAACATATACATGTGAAATCAAACAACAACAGTAATGTGGGACAAAAATTAGCTTTGCGTTAAGATAAGATGGAGAAGTTTACTACCAATTAATCCTTAATGTCAACATGCATCTCCATGAAACCAAACACTCTCATCCCCATAAGCTCCAAATTTTCTCTCTATGCTCTCCAATGGCTTGGGCCAAGTGATCAATCCAATAGCATAACAATACCTTAAGATTTCTCCCCCTCAACCATAGACATGAGCTTGTATTTATAAGGCTCAATGGATAGGAATGGTTGAGAGATTTGTGGATGAGGTGGCCTCTAAGATCCTAGGATGGGGGATCTCGAGCTCAATTGACCCACAATGATAGGAATAAGGAAGGACACAAGGATCATGATCTAGAAGCCTAGAGAAACTTCTCTTTTTCCCATTTTACCCAGGGTACCGCGTTTCTCCTTCAATTACAGATCAGTTTGGGTAAAAACGCTTATGGACTAAGGGCCATAATTGGTGGCACCGCTTGTGGCTAACAAGGGATAGGTGATGAAAGAAAGGTACTAGTTATGGATAAACGGGAAAGCGCGGTGCTGACCATTTTTGTGAAATATTGACAAATGGTATGAATTTCCACTCCAAGTGATAGGATTAAGGACAAATAGGTATGTCAAGGGTCTTACCACATGGTGGTGACACGATTTTGGTAGAACATGCCTAATCTCTCTCTCTCTCTCTCTCTCTCTCTCTCTCTCTCTCTCTAAAATCCCTTAAACCCAATCCATCTCTAAACCACTAACACCTAATCTCTCTCTTTATAAATGCCTAACCCCTAATCACTCTATATCTCTCTCTTGATCTCACCTCTATAAACCTCGCATACCCCTTCCTTGATTCTATCTGTCTCTCCCCCAACCAATTACCATCCAAACTCCCTCCATGCCTCTCTCTCTAGATCCTTATTAAACCCCAATCTATTTCTCTCTCTACACCCCGAACCCACAATATTTCTCTCTAAATTCCTAACCCCAAATCTATTTCTCTCTTTCTCCTTAAACCTCTAACATCCAATCTCTGTCTTTCTCTCACTCTCTCTCTACACCCCTAATCCATAACCCCAAATCTCTCTCTCTCTCTCTCTGTATTTCTCCCTCTCTCCCTCTCTCTCTCACACACACACACACATTCCCAAATCTCCAATATCTCTCTCTAAACCTCTAATACCCAATATTGCTCAGTCTCTAAACCATGAAACCCGAATCTTCCTTTCTTTAAAAACCCTAACATTCAAACTCTCAGTCTCTCTAAACTCCTAACCTCAAATCCATATATCTCTAAACCCCTTATCACCAATCTATCTCTCTCTCTCTAAAACCTTAACTTCCAATTTCTCTCTCTCTCTCTGTAAACCACTCAACCCCATTCTCTCAAATTCTATATCTCTCTCTAAACCCCTAAACTCCAACCTCTCTCTCTCTGCACCTATCAAGCTCCAATTTCTCTCTCTCTCTCCAAACCGCTAACCTTTTAATATATCTCTATGAACACCTAACCCAAAATCTCTCTCTCTCTTTCTTTGAACACCTAACCCATAACATCCAATCTCTCTCTCTCTCTAAAACCCTAACACCCAATGTATCTCTCTCTATCTCTCCAAACCCCTAACACCCAATGTCGACGGGACACTGCATTTGCATTCGTTGTTTGCGTTGGTTGTATGGATGAAATGTGTGACATCGTTATGGATTTGGGGCCATGCCATATGGCATTGGAATTTCTCGCCCTTGTAGCTATGATAGCATATTTAATGTTTGTGTTTTCATTGTGTAATAAGATACGGGGTCTTTCTGTGGTGTAACCCTGTGACTATTAGTCATCGTTGTAATGTTTATAGGGTTGTAATATTTGGTAATTGTTGATTTTTATAATGAGTTAGATAAGAAAAAGGCCATGGGCTAATAGATTGCACTGTGTATACTTAATGGGTACTCGTGGGTACTTGTGGCATAGTTGTGGACGGGCCATTGCTCCTGTCTATTGTAAGCAACACAGTGTGAGTGGAAGGGCCACTACCCCCAAGCATGCCAAGTGGGACAATGTGACTGGATAGGACACTACCCCTAGGCATGATAGGTGGGATAGTTTGACTGGCCAGTATGGGTGGCGGTAGCTGGCTTATGACAGTTTGCATGATATTTCTAGGGCCACCAGCATGGGTGTTGGTGGTGGTGTAGGGTATGGACATCGGTACACTACCGATTACCAAGCTGAAAAATGGATCTATGTTTGCACTAGCCATGGGGCTATATGGTGCAATGTGTAGATCTGGCTCAGATTGGTATGATTTTGACTCTAAATCAGAGGTTGTGTGTTGTTCTGATGGTGTAGAGGGTCATCGAGAATGGTCTCAACGGTGTTGGTTCAAGGACCCAAACTGTTGTGGATCACCTCTCAGGCATGAGGAAGAGCATGGGGGATCAATTGTGTCTGTTTGGTAGGCCTAGTGGTGAAATCAGGTAGTGACATTTTGGACCCCGGTTTTAGTGGCTGCCTATTGGTTTTCAGGTGGTCACTCAACCACCAAGACTGCCAGGAGACAACGCTTTTCTTTTTCCTCACGGGAGTGCTAGTCAATCGGTGGGGGTCATTGATCATTTTTCTTGGCAATTCCTCTTAGCAGCCAACTACTTTGCGGTTCCCGTGGTACTCCTCACAATTAGTTTCTTGGTTGAGCCTAAGTACTTCCCATGGTTTAGGAAATTAGGGAGTTATGTTCTCAAGGACTGCAAAAGTTTGAATTAGTGTACATTACAAATTTTAATGGCTAGCTCAGCGTCATGAACTGAGTTTGGTTGTTTTAGGTGGTATGGTTTGTGTGCATATCCATTGTATTTCTATTACAATTGGTGGTTTCTTGTATGGTTTATGAATATTTCACAGAGATTGTTTGGTTTATTGCAAAATTCATAACATGGGTAAGTTGTTTATGAAAGCAGTAAAATGTGAACAGAAATTTAAACACATGCCATACTTGAATTTGAACTATGGTAGCCTGACTAGGTGACTTCCTTACACCTATATTGCTCTTCAACCAAGAAAGAGTGTTGCGCTCTCAACACAATGGGACTAAGCCCATCTGTATATCCTTCGGTCACTCTCCAAGTGTAAGGTCAGTCAATAGGGAGGACGCGAATGCCGTGAGGCCCCCTGGGCCTACCACCCCCTCTACCTTCCAAGTCAACCATTTTTAGTGGTTTTGAAAAATTACAGATGAAGTGCTTATTACTATACAAGCCTCATCCTTCTTCTTATCCCAGAATACCCCAAAGGGTGATGAATTGGTAGAGGAGGAAGATCTAGGCAAGTTGTTAAATTCCAATTAAGAACTGAAACCTAACCTACAGTAATTTTATTCAAGCCTTAAACAGATTCATTAAACCATTAACCAGTTAATTTTAAAAGTGATTTACACAAATTGAAATGAAATAAACAAAAATGGTTGGACATAAGCGGCTGAGCCGCACTGACAGTCTAGATAACTTAAAAAAACCAAATTTGAGAGACAGATCTCCTGTATCGGGGCCAATGTGGTGAGGGTGTTGCCATTTTTTTCAAAATATAGGTGAGGGGGTTGGTTAGAAATAGAAAACAATAGCTATCTATCCCTTGAGAGGAAATTCACACCTTTCAGGAAAAATTAAGCGACCTGGTCACCTATTTCAGCCCGATAAGTGTGACCTGGCCCAAAAAAGGGAATTTTTTTTAACATGAGTAGGGAATGAACGACAATAAATTTTACTGTGGCTGAAAGGGCTCGGTTTGGCGTTAATAAGTCTTGAATATGAATTAAAATGTAGAAAAGGATAGATCTAAACTAGATTTGACAGAAAATTAAACTAAGGCAAATAAAACTTAAACATAAAAATTAAATGCAGGGATCCTATGGGATCGACCTGGTATGGTCACCAATTCTATAGTAGGGCTTTCTCCCTTGCTACAGGAAGGAATGACTACCTTATGTCTATAGGACGAAAGGGTAGGGTTCTTGTGAGGTGGAAGAAAAACCAACAAAACAAGGTTAGGGCCAAGCTATGAAACCCTGCAAGAAAAAGTTAGAAATCAAATATGGATGCAAGAAATCAACGGAAGACCTACAGTAAAGCATTAGCAAAGAAGCCTACAAAAAAAATATGTTAGAAAACTATAATAAAAATGACATAAAACACAACTATACCTTCTATTTGGGTGGAAAGGGGCTACCATGCCCTAGCTTGGAAGCACCTCTCTCTTCGGGATGGAAGCTTGCCTTGTGGAGCAATGGAGAAGAGAGAGGGTGAATGGCTTGATAGGAAAAGGGTCTCAAGGCACTCACACGGGAATCATAACATTAGGGAAAGAAGGAGTGTTTTGAGAGGGACCCCCAGCCCTCTATTTATAGCCTTTTTAGGGTTTTAAGCCCCTAGTTAGGGCTTTAGCCCCTTTTTTGGATTTTAGCCCCTTTCACCCAATTATTAGCTGCTTTGGGGGTTTTAAGTTCATTTGAGGGGTTTTAGCCTCTTTTTGGAGGTTTTATCCCCTATGAGAGCTATTTTGGCTCTTTTTAGGGGTTTTTAATCCCTTTTTCATATTTTTGAGCCTTTCTGAGGGTGTGAGGGTCAAATGAGGGTCGTGCATGGATGTATTTAGGTGGTGTAGGACATGTAGAGCTCATTAGGGGATTTTTTGTGTTAACAAGTGCACATGGTGATGAAAAATTGCCTATAAAAGTGAAACAAAGACACACTACCTATTCTCAACTACCTCTCAGCTTAAATGAAGAATAATCCTACAGTCCTATCTTAGTGATTATTATTACAATCATTAGCACTATTTTTCACGCAAGGATGGGTTTAATTATGCCTATGTTTGCATTGGTTAGCACTATTGCTTAAGGTCTTAAGACCTTGATTTAGTTTGAGCATACAATTAACATTTACATGGTTTATATTCTATTTGTATGAGGATTATGATATTAAATCATAGCCCTATGTTCATTATGGTACTTGTGTATAATGTCAAAGGAATAATGTAATCCATTCATGGCATATTACATATGCCACATGTTGCCACCTTTTCACACACCTGGATCACGTGGCAGAAATCTTCAAGCCACTTGGTGTGTCCTTGGGGGAAAGTCTCGAGTCAAGGCTGTCACCTTGTTATTGACTCCTCCGTTTAGGCTCAACTCCTAACAGAGCCAAGGGGGGTCGACCCTATTAAGTTACTCAATATGATTTCTTAGTCTGGTGATGTTAAACTGAATCAGTTACTTAGGAGTTCGAATATTTTAACTATAAACAATTGAACATGACAAGATATGAAAATAACACACAAAAGCACAAAGCTGATAAACAATATATATATGAAGAAAAAATGACCAGTGCCTTAATAATGGAGTCAAATCAAAGAGATCAATGTGCTTGCATGTGCTTGGAGTGAATGTTTTTCGATTGCATCTTGGTATGTTTTAAGTTAAAATTGAAGTATGGATTGATTAAATTAGGCTAAAAGGGGGACTCCAGATATACCCGAGAGTACTTGGAGTATGTCCAAAACAAAACCTATACGGCTACCCGAAAGGAATACGTGGGCTGAAATGGAGTCTCTGGGGCTATGTTCGTAATGTACCCGTTAGGGTGTGATAGAGATCGGTGCCCCGAGGTCACTTTTCAGTAGGTTCCCGCTTCCTTTGGGTATTTTGCCACCGTCAAGGTTTGATCGAGGTGTTGTATTTTCACCTGATGGTTTGTTAATTGGGGAGGGTGAGTCCTAATTATGCTAGTCACCCAAGTGCTTTTGATACAGATTGACTGCCCGGATGAACCACAACCAAGTGCAAAGCATACACACTGGAGTCTTGTAAATTTTAATAAGTTTTTAAGAGATGTGTTCTTGTTTAAAAGAAAAGCCTCCAAGAACCTCTTTCGATCCAAGTGGATCTCAATCAAGGAATTGAGGAGGGGTTAATTTTAAAGCTGCTGATAAACAAATGATAGAAAAAATAAAACAACTATACAAATCTGGTTTTCTGATTAATCCTACCACGAATCTCTTTCTCCTTTCGGGTCACTCGGGAAATCATGGGGTAAGTATTATGATTACTTTTCAAAGTAATATATGGAATATGGAATTAACAAAAATATCAAATATACTACCCTACAAATAAGATCAATACTAGTAAAAGGAAATAAGCAGAGAACGAAGAAAATGGCACCGACGCGAATCCCCGCAGGGGGGATGGGGAATGGGCTCGAAAGAGCCTATTCAAAGGATGATTTTATTACAGAGGTTACAATATAAAAGCAATTATAAAACAAATATTTCTTGGCCCTTATACAGGCTGAAACCAAGATATTACAGTCTATACAAAAAATTACAAATTATGTGACAAAAGAGAGACCCCTGGGGGGATTTGAGCGCTCCAAAAGCCACTTTGGACAGCATCTTCCTTTCTTCTCTGTCAGACCTGATAAATGACAGTGAGTGAGTTATAATAACAAATGCCCAAAAGCACTTTAAGAGTACCTTTGGGTCATCCTACTTTATCTCAAAAAATAATGAAATTAAACTAGCTAAAACGACGAACAGGGAACCAAGGAAAGAAAGCTTTCCTTGGGATCTTGGCTTGTTGTTTTTGCAGCAAATTAAAAGCACTGATATTGCAGAATATTGAAATTATCGAACAGAAAAATAAACTACCTTAACAGCAAGCTATGAATTTTCACTAAATTACTTGCGAAACTAAGGTACTTTTAGCTAGATCTCTTGAATTTGAACTTTATGAGCAAAACTGAACTAAGATCTAGAATAAAGGAGGGATATTACTGATCAGATCTATGTGTGTTTTTCCTGATGAGATAGATCAGATTAATAAGAATCCTTTGAAGTAACCAGTTTGAGGAAAGTTTAATAGTTTTTAAAGGAGGAAGAGAGAGAAAGAGTGTTTGAAGCCTGGGAATGTTGGGCTTTGGATTCTGCTTTGGTGGAACACCGAGGGACTATTTCATTCATAAGATACTGAATATGAGTAAGATTCAAACTAGTTCAACCTCTTCTACCAGCGAGATCACCTGCAACCTAAAAATCCTTGCACAAACAGATGGTTAAAACATAGGTGCTGTCGAAAGAGATGATTGGAAAGCATGCAATTAAACTTAAAATACATACAAATCCAATAGATCTGGAACAAGTAGTAGTAAGAGCATAAATAAAACTAGAATAAACTCTTACCCTAATAGGAGGGAGCTCTCTCCTTCAAGGCCAACAATTAACCAGCAAAGCAATGATAAACAAAAGCAGATTATACCTCATAAGAATTTGACAATCAACATCCACACATGAAGCGAATTACACCATAGATATTGCCTCCAAAGATTCTTTATTCCAGAATGAAAAAACAATACATTACAAGAGCAACAGCACCTCAATCCCAGTTCTAACTCACTTGGAAGAGGAGGTTGTGCCTGGATATATACAATTTACAGGGTATCTAGCCCAGGGGGGTGCAATTACTCATGGAATCAAGTGAAATCAGCTGATGGAGAGTCCATCAATGATTGATCTGTGTCTAGCTGAGCCAGATCTGAGTCTCACTGAGTGAAACTGTCAATCGGGGGGATGATCTGACTGACACCTCAACCTGTTGACTAAAGAATCCACCAAAAATCATCCAGTTGAGCCAAAAAATGTGTTGAGGAGAGAGGGAGGGTGAAATTACTCATAAAGGATGCTCAAGATCAACTCTGGATCTGATTTGATCACCTCTTTCAGTCAAGGATTTGTCAGATCTAGTCAATCTGCTTCAGATCTGACTGATTTCAATCAAATCAGCTGAGAATCCATTGATTTATGATTTTGGATTTGCTCCATTATTCATCAATTTATTAATTAAAATAATCAATAATTGATTCTTGGGGCTTTCTGACCCGAGTGATGGAAAATCACTCAAAACTAGGAAACATTGGGTCCACGGGTTTACATGGTGCTCTCAACTTGAAAATGAGCACCTACATGCCTGAAACTGATTATTTGGCCCACTTTTATTACAAAATCAATTTTTCCAATTAAACTATTAAAAAATAGCCTAAGTTTCGGAAAAATTAAATTTTAATAAAAAACACTGAAAAAACTAAAAAATTGAAAAATTGAAAAACACCTAGGGGGACTTAGACATGTTCATATGACTCAAAAATGATGTCTAGCATGTTTATACATTGACACATAGACTCTAATAACCTCAATAGGCCTAAATTCCAAGCCGACCACCGCAACTTTGGACGTATGGAGTGAAAAACTCAGAAATTATCAGTCGTTTGTTCAAGAACCAATAATAACCAAGGGAAAAAACACCCTGGGCTGATCAGATTGACAAATAAAGTCTAAGAGACTGAGTCTTTTACAGACACTATCATGCTAGAACATTTATTACAATTCCCTCATGGAATATGAACATGTGATATAGTACAACAAGCACTTCCCAGAAGTACTTCCAAAGGTCTTTTTGAAGTCCGAACAAGTTAGCCCTGTCCGGTTCACTGGGCTCACTTGATAAAAACCACTAAGTAAAACTTAGGTGGTAAAATTCTGGCTCCAACTGTGGGACGTGTGCTCGATCTGGTCTTTAAGGCAAGGAGAGGATAAAAGAACACCAAAATCTCTGGTTTATATACCCTGCAAAAACATCTCAACTTGACAAGAAAAACCTCAGTAGCACAAGTTTTTTGAAAAACCAAATGAACCATTAAGCTGATTTATTTAAACAAAATAGATGTAACTAACTAAAAGAAGCAAATTTTTATTATACCTAAAAATAGAAATGCAGAAAGAAAATGCTCTCTTTCAAAGAGCTTATTTTCCTACTCTAAGCATGATATAAAAAGGGTTAAGTGTAATCAGAAATCCAATGTAACCACCTAACATTTTATTGACATAATTTTTTTGTTCCTTGTCTTTGGTTACCAGCCAAAGTAAGGATACTTTATTCAGAAAATGCAAACCTGCGTGATGATCCAGAAGGGGCGGGATGGATGGGAAATCATAGGCATGAATAATGTAGTCAAACTTCCTCCCAAACTGGTAAGTGCTTGCGCAGGCTGCTTCTATCCAAGACTGGATAGGGTTGATGTACAATTTGGAATGATGAGGCAAATTGACTACACCATCATACTGATCATCAAGGCTTACCGGATGATAATTCACTGTATAAGCCCCAAGCAGCTCCAAGTAATGAGAAAACTCTATATGTGAAGATGATAGTTGAGATTGATATTCTAATAACTGCATCACATCCATCTTTTCACAAAACTACTTCTCCATATCTTCATTACTGATACCCTTGTGCGGCTCTGCATGATATGACTCTGAATGATCATATAAGAGTTTTGAATGCTGCTTTTCCATACTAGGATTTTCCAAGGTCACCAGATTCATGCTTCCCTTTATCGAATTATAGTAGATTGGACTTCCACAAATCTCTAAATAGACACTCCCCTCGCTGGGTATAGCATAGATAGGATTCTTAAAAAGATATCCACAAAAATCCC
>LPNX010763316.1:497290-614797 GCA_001517045.1 Pseudotsuga menziesii
CAAAGAAATGATAAACAAAAGCAGATTATACCTCATAAGCATTTGACAATCAACATCCACACATGAAGAGAATTGCACCATAGATCTTGCCTCCAAAGCTTCTTTATTCTAGAATGAAAAAAACAATACAGTACAAGAGCAACAGCACCTCAATCCCAGTTCTAACTCACTTGGAAGAGGAGGCTGTGCCTGGATATATACAATTTACATGCTATCTAGCCCAGGGGGGCGCAATTACTCATGGAATCAAGTGAAATCAATTGATGGAGAGTCCATCAATGCCTAATCTGTGTCTAGCTGAGCCAGATATGAGTCTCACTGAGTGAAACTCTCAATTGGGGGGCTGATTTGACTGACACCTCAACCTGTTGACTGAAGAATCCACCAAAAATCATCCAGTTGAGCCAAAAACGTGTTGAGGAGAGAGGGAGGGAGAAATTCCTCATAAAGGATGCTCAAGATCAACTCTGGATCTGATTTGATCACCTCCTTCAGTCAAGGATTTGTTATATCCAGTCAATCTACTTCAGAGCTGACTGATTTCAATCAAATCGGCTGAGAATCCATTGATTTATGATTTTGGATTTGCTCCATTATTCATCAATTTATTAATTAAAATAATCAATAATTGATTTTTGGGGATTTCTGACCTGAGTGATGGAAAATCACTCAAAACTAGGAAACAATGGGTCCATGGGTTTACATGGTGCTCTTAGCTTGAAAATGAGCACCTACATGACTGAAACTGATTATTTGGCCCACTTTTATTACAAAATCAATTTTTCCAATTAAACTATTAAAAAATAGCGTAAGTTTTGGAAAAATTAAATTTAAAAAAAAAACGCTGAAAAAACTAAAAAATTGAAAAATTGAAAAACACCTAGGGGGACTTAGACATGTTGATATGACTCAAAAATGATGTCTAGCATGTTTATACATTGACACATAGAATCTAATAACCTCAATAGGCCTAAATGCCAAGCCGACCACCCCAACTTTGGAGGTATGGAGTGAAAAACTCAAAAATTATCAGTCGTTTCTTCAACAACCAATAATAACCAAGGGAAAAATCACCCTGGGCTGATCCGATTGACAAATAAAATCTAAGAGACCGAGTCTTTTACAGACGCTGTCATGATAGAACATTTATTACAATTCCCTCATGGGGTATGAACATGTAATATAGTACAACAAGCACTTCCCAGAAGTACTTCCAAAGGTCTTTTCGAAGTCCAAACAATTTAGCCCTATCAGGTTCACCGAGCTCACTTGATAAAAACCACTAAGTACAACTTAGGTGGTAACACCACAAATTATGGCTTATCCTAAGTCTACAATACCAAAATTGGGGTTTATGAATTGCATGGTTTTCATTTGTCACTATGCATTTTGGTATGGCATGACCTATAGACTTTGGGTTTTGATTTCATGTAATGGAGGATAGGGTGGTGAACTTAATGCAACTTGGGAAATGGGGTTCTCAATCCCTAAGCTTGGACTAGCGTGAAGGTATCGATCATTTGCATTTCTGTTGGGTGAGCTCTGTTCGTCTCTTTGTTCTGTAGTATGGCGCGAAGTTTGGAGTTTGGCTGTGCTTTGAAGGTATGTCCTTTGATCTGGTTTTATTACACTTGTTTTTTGGTTTCAGTTGGGAGGTTTTGGCATACTCCTCATCCCTCATTCTGGTTTGTTTCAGGCTGTAGGTTCCTTATGGTGTGGGTCATGGGTCTTCAAAGTGGCCAACGCATTACGCTTTACAGTTAATCCCTATTGTAAACATGTTAAAACTCGTTTCATCTTGTGTGTGGGTGTTGTGATAGAGCGTGAAGCTCATCGTTGGATGAATGTGTATTTTGGGTCTTAGGGGTTGCGAGTGTAATGGTCTATCTATAATTATTGTAAAGCATCCAGAGATGCAATTGAGTTTGGGTTTTTTTGGGGGTTGGTTCCTTTGGGCCAAGACTGGTATGGTTTAACTCTGTAAATGAATACTTTGTTTTGGTTGTGGTTAATATTTCAGACTGTGCATTTTTCTTGTTAAAGATGTGGGGTTTTGGTAATTGTGACAACACCATTTCTTGGAATGGTGCAATTTTCTTGTAAACGTGACTATGTATTTTTGTATATATTTTATGGTGGTTAATGTGTACAATATTCTGTACTGTGTCTGTATCATGGTTTCGATTATTAACTTGGTACTCTTTAGCTCTGTGTAAACTTGTATTTATATTTTAAGATCTTGTTGCTTGGATTTTAGAGTCATGCCATCACTAGAAATGTCACTCTTTCCATGTACCGTAGCGACTGTGTTGATTATGGTTATTTGTGGTGTTTACTTGGAAATTGACATAATTGTTGGGGTTTAACATTATGAATGAAATGTTGTTTCTATGGATTAGGATTGATAGGGTTTTAATGGAGTTATGTTAAGGGTTTACTATTTTTTATATAATGGAATTGCTGTATTGTATACGGTCGTGAGCCAGGAAACTGATACAACATATAAATAATAGATTGGGTGCAAGCATGGTTTGTCCTTAATGACTTGTTTCTCACTACTGGACCTCTTGGGAGATCAACCACGGGGAGGTTTTCTGTTGTATCCATGGCATCTAAGTATGCATAGATTATAGGGATCTAAGGGAATTTTTTATTTGGATGGCCCCGTTCTTCACAGACGACGCAAGATAGGATCTGTCAAGGTTCAGTGGCAGCTTTCACATTTTTTCCCCTGTCCCTTTTGGGGTGGGGCGGTGTGGGTGCGGGTGTGGTGGTTGGTTTTTGTCATCCAGATGGAAGATGAGATTCTACTACAATGGGTTGCATGGGTGTTAAGACTACCTGGGGTATCAAAGGTTGGCCTGATGGATCGAGGTACCACATGGGAATCCCCAATGTGAAATTGTTTAAGTTTAAGGTAGCCATTACTGGCTTACTCATGACACCTGGAGGGGAAAATAGGAAGGCAATTTTGTGGACTGGGGAGGATCCCAAATAACCCCTTGATGGTTGCATGTGGGGATGAGGTTGTGGTTGCAGCTGGGCATAATGCTGTAGCTGTGGATGGTGTTGTGGTTGCGATTGGGGCTGTAGCTGCAGATGTTGTTTGGGTGCAACAGTGCTGGATGAGAGTATGCACAAATCTGTAGTCTCATTTGGTGTCGGAGGTGGTGACACTAAGGGGAAAGAAGCTGTCAATGTGGTATCCACAAACAACCTAGGGCCCACATTCAACAATGGTGATGCTGGTATGATTTCAACCATGGTGTTGACCATAGGGATACCATTGGCGGGGGTGGCTAGCCCTGGAAGATCAAAGGTGTTGATCATAGGGATAACATTGTCTGGTGTAGTTAACCCTTGTAGATCATGATAAGTCAGTTGGTCAACCGTCACGATTTTCCCTTCATGGGGGAACATCATGAGATGAAAAAAATTTGATGCTATGACTCTCATGGTGTACATATAACTTCTTCTGAGGAGAAGGTTATAGTTAAACTGAGCATTGACAACCTCTATGTCAATCAGTACTCTTTTCCTGGCTAATGTAATGGGGACATGTGGGAGGATTCCTTAGGCTTTAGTGGGGTGGCCATCATAGGCCCATAGAGTAGTAGAGGATGGTTGCAGAATTGGGGATCCAAGCTTCTGCCAGACTAAGGTTAAAATGACACACGTGGATGCCCCCTCGTCCACAATATATTGGTGCATGACCCAATTCCGGATGGATACTAGGATTTGGAAGGAAATGGTTGATCGCATTCGTGGTTCTTCATTATCCTTGTCGAATGTGATCAACTTGGAGTCAGAGGGGTCCACAGCACCGAGGGTGGCCAGTAAGGCATTTCGTTGCAATGGGAAAGTTTTAAGTAACTCAAGAGAGGACATAGCCATAGGTGTTTTGGCTAATTCATCCACGATGCTATAGCTTACAGCAGTTCTAGCCATGACATTGTCAGCCATCTACTAGATGGGGGGGTGCGGAGAAAAAGGGGGTAATTAAAGAGGTGCATTGGTTGTTTTGGACGTGGATGCCATTGATGGGTCAGTGGGTTTGTTGTTTTTTCAATACTAATGTCATCTGGTCTTTAAATTGACCTCTACAGTTGTCATGGCTAGCGGGTGATGAACACCTGTTTCTGCTGTTGAAGGTGCCTCCAAGGCATTGGGATTGGGTTGGGGAGTAGGTGCAATTGCTACTCGTCCTTAGACTGGTAATGGGTTTTGGAACACAATGGGTGGAGGTCCTAGTGGTGCTAGGTTGCATTGAGCTGGGGCTGTCATATTGGTAGCATGTTGAACCTACTTGTGAATGGCCTGCTTAGCGTGACCCATAAAGGGGCATACATGTCTATAGTTCCCATAGACCTCACACAAATTGAAAGGGTGATTTTTGTGCAATGGGGCGTTGCGTTTAGGTGGTTTGGTTGTTGAGGATTTTGGGCTGGCCAGTTTTTCTCAACATTGTTGGGAGGATTTGGTTGTTGACCTCCTCCCTATGTTTGGTTGTTTCCTTGGTTCCAAGATTAGTTATTTCTGGCTTTCCCTTATTGGTTATTGGGGGCTAAATGGTTGGGACATTTTTACTATGCAAACACTTGTCTTGAGGGATTAGGTGGAGCTGGGGTGGGGATTTGGGTGGCTTGCACTGGCAGTGCATAGTAGACTTGGGGGGCTATGGGTGCTACAAATGTAGGCACTTATCCCACATATTGTTGTGTCGGCCAAGTAGGTGCACGGGTCTTCTTCTATGGTGCAGGTTGTGCGTAAGAAGTTGTAGCTCTAGACTGGGGCATCATTCTTGCATAGTTCAGAGTTTGGTTTGGGTAGAAACAGTGGGGGTGTTGCTTGGTTACGGTGGCATCGTAGGGGGTGTTGGATGGTGCTGAGATTGGTGGGATAAAGAACCTATGATACCATATGTGGCATGGTATTCCCCTAGTGCATCCCAGTAGGAGGTTCCTACATGAGGATCACCTAGAATTACAGTGTAGAGGTATCTAGATTATGCGTAAATGAGGTCAAACTGTTGGGCCTTTAAGATGGCCTCTTCCTCTGTTTGGGTATGTTTGGAGGCGACATCCTTGGCTATAAGTGGTAGCAAGGGTTTTAAGAACTAGTCTATGAAGATCCTGTCGTCAAGCTTGATCTTGCACACACTATGACATCCCCTCCACTCATGGATGTGGTCGGTGATGTGGGTCGTAGTGTTTTGGTGGAAAGATAACAAGATTTCCACTCCTTCATCATATCTAACAGGGAGCTGGAAATATTGCAGGAACATAAAGAGGCCAAGGAGTTGAAGTCTAGGTACTTGGCTTGTGGGAGATCAATGTAGAACTTGGTTGCAGCACCTATGTGGGTGCATTCGAACAGTCTAACTTTGATTGGATCATCTACAATGTTGTTTGATGAGAACCATAGGTGAAACATCATTTTGTGGTTTTTGGGGCACTCCCCTGCCTTCCCTTCAAACTTGAGGATGTCAAAGGGGAGTTTGGTAGGCATGGTAGGCCAAAAGGTTTGATGGAAGATGGGGTCATTTGTTAACCTGGCCAAGTCGGGCAAGTTCATCCATGCCATGAAAGGGAGGTTTGACCCAAGGTTGATGTGTGATGGGGCAGTGATGGTGGTGGGGTTTGCAAGAACATGATGTACATGTGTGATTGGGGGTACTTGTTGCATAGTTTTGGATGGGCAACTACCCCCGTGTATGGTAAGAAACACAGTGTGAGTGGAAGGGACACTGCCCCCAAGCATGCCAAGTGGGACAGTGTGAGTGGACAAGAAACCGTCCCTAGGCATGACAGGTGTTGGGCTTAGGGAAAACCCGGGTTCTATGCTTTTATCTTCACACCAGCAAAAGACCCACAGTGTTGGCCCTTTTGGCAACAACCTGCAAGCAGGTTGCAGTCTCACACGAAACATCTATGGGGTGCCGCAGAATTAGGTTTCTGCAAGCATAAGAGGGATATTACTGTACCTTTATCCTTAACAACAATTACTGATACAATAAAGAGCTTCGATATTCACTTAAATAGCTTCGCAGTTTAGATAAAAGAACGTTTCTTGCTTAACCCTTAACTGGGAATTCACAACGAAGTTAATATTTAACAGTTATCTTACTTTAGCATTCACATGCTTATGAAAAGCATAAAAACATAACAACACAAAGCATCAGAACCACCACAACACAAGATATACGTGGTTCACCCCCAGTGTAGGGGCTACATCCACAAAACTGTGTTTATATTCAACTCTTTACAAAAACCACAGTTTTGATCTGCGCACTCAGCTGCAGATCTTCTCAATCTCCCAAAAGCTACACACTTAGCTGCAAATTTGTGCACTCAACTGTAGAACCCTTCTTACAAAACCCTCTGTGCACTCAGCTGCAGAGGTTGTCCACGCACATAGCTGAGACTTAACCTTAAACCCTAAGACAGCTCTTAGCTGCGCATTACATTAGCATCATAATATAATAATCAAAGGCCTAACCTCACTCCTTTACATGAGTGCCTATTTATACAAGTGCACTATTACAATACCATGGGATTAAACCATGGGTTACAACAAACCATGTGCTTAAACCATGGGTTACAACAAAAAAATGGGCTTCTACCCAACCCCGATACCCCTAAGGCTATTTTGGAGTGCAACTCTGCTTACAAGCTTCATGGAAAAACCTCGGAGTTACCAAAATTAGGGACCTTCAAGGTCGGAGTCCCAACAGGCCCCTAAGACTCATGAGTGTCCCGTCCCGGGACACTCTGCTGCTTTTCTGGTGGGAGAATCTTGTTGGCGAAGATAGTGAATTACTTGTTGAGGCCATGCATGATATCTTCAGTTGCTTGCTCCTTCTCTCCTAACTCCTGCAATGCTACTGTAGATGCTTCGTTGGCCTTTTCCTATGCAAATGCATCATACTCTTTCAAGACTTTGAGCTGGGTGTCCGCAACAGTGCTCAAATCCAAGGCCTCATTGATAAGGGTCTTGAAATAGTTCACCAGCAGTGTTTCTTTCCTTCTGCATGCCTCAATTTCTTGTTGAATATCATTGCTCTGCTTTACCTTAAGCATCTTTTGCATAGGAGGCAATGTCTTTATCTCTAATTTGACTGCATCCAGCTCTGTCTGTCACTACTTGATGGTTTCTTGCTGCTTTTCCACTTCTGGGTTGTCTTGCAGGTCTGTCCAGGCCTCGACATTTTCCTCTAGAATCTTTGCTGCACTGCTCACCAGATTTGAGATCTTCGTTGCTAAGGCCTGAATATCTCTGCGACGCTGTTCCCTGACCTCTGGCGGACTCTCAGGAGTGATTTGAAGTTACACAATCTGAGCCTCATGTTCTTCTTTCATCTTTTCTATCAGGCTTAGAGACTGTTGTGCATAGTCTTTCAGCTTGATGATCCTTTTCTATGGTTCTTCTTCAGCCTGCATGTCAAAGTCAGGGAGACTCTGACATACCTCATCCAATACTCGTGCCATTTCAGCCTGCTTGATTTTTGCTTCCCTCTACTGCTGCTCTGTTGCTTCCAACTACACTGTGAGGCTCTCACGCTGCTTTGTGGTATTTTCCAACTTCCTGTGCAAGAAACTGTCACATTCTCAGATCTCGTTCATGATTGCCAATTGACAAAGATGCAGCTCTGGCATAGACAACTTGGCATAGTTTATCTCAACTGTCATACTCATCTGTGAGTGAGATGTTGCGTCAGTGATTATGAGGGCTTTCCTTGGCACTTGTCCTCTGTTATCTCTGGTTGGCTATTGTCTAGTAGCTGGCTGCGCACTTATAGGGGCACTGCTTGCTACAGTGCCAGTTGCTGATTTTTTTGCTAACTCCTTTAGCTCTGAGATTTGCTGGGCTACGCTGGTGATGGCATCAAGATGCGTAGCTGCAAACTATGACCATTTGTTAGTTAGTGCTTCGGTAGACTTCATCAGGGATTGATCAAGCTCTTCCATCATCATGGTAGGTTCTTCGATGATATTTTTGCCCTTTGACACCTTCACTTTCTTTCTGGACTGAGGCTTGGTCACTTCCTCTGCCTCTGGGGAATTGCGCTTGTCTGGGCGATTGGGGTCTGAGATGGTCTTGACCAATTCTTCTTCTTCTTCTTCCTCAGCTCCGCTATCTCCACCCTGGTCACCTTCACCCTGCTGCGACTCACTTTGTTCTTCGATGTCTTCTGGTGGGTCACTGTAGAAAGGAGCAAGTCGACAAAGTCGACTGGAACGAAGACCGACTTAGTCGATCAGCTGACTAAGTCGATGGGCCGACTAGTCGATCAGCCGACTAAGTCGGTCGACCGACTTAATTAGAAATATTAGTCAGCTAACTAACAATCGTGTCGGTTCACCGAACTGACAAGTAGTTATTTTGTAACTGTTTGTAACTTGTATATATTAGGCTGTTGAGCCAAGCAAGAACTTAGTTCAGTTCTGTGCCTTGTATGAACTCATTACATTAATATAATCTGTTCTTGTCTCTTGTATCTGATTTATAGTTATGTTTAGTATGTATTATTGGTAACCTTATGTGATCTGTGAGATCACAACATTGGTTCTGTTGCCGGTAGTACATATCTGAAATATAGGCTCACATATGATACCAGAGCAGGAGATCAAGGACTGGTGGGACCGTAAAGTTGCGAACTACTTGCAAAATTACGCAAGACGAAACAAATTAACAGTCGTTGAAGAAAGAGCCATATTTTTCACAGAGACACATGAAAAATTTGTCGAATCTGTGCCACAACTATTGAAGTAGCTTCTGGATGAGAAGGCCGGACGCAACTAAAGAACAGTAGTTACTAGATAAACTGTTTCGAGGAGGACGAACAAACCTGTCGGAGTGGTTTGAGAAAATCATCGACGACTTCTGCGAGGAGCAAGCAGTTGAAGACCAAATGTCAGTAGAAACTGCCAAAGCAAAATTCTACACAGATTTCACTGAATAATTCTTGTGCTCCCTGCCGACCTTGCTGTTCAAATTCTTGATAGAAAATGGAGCAGGCCACATCGTCGAACCTAGACCACCACTGTGCGAACAGCCACCAAACACCAACTGGGCAGAAAAGTAGAGGAAGTGGGAGAAATTTATTGTATAAAGGGAGTGGGAATACTTCCTGAGCAAGCGATTCAAACTATCTGGGCTTTCTAAAAGCGTCGGATAGGCTATGGGGGGGTAGCTGGTCTTGTGTCGGAGGTAGAGTATAGTGGATCCTAGTCGACCTCAGGAGGATAGATGTCACCGGTGATGAAAAGTTGACCGTAGAAGACGTGAAGAGAATAGTACTGTAAGGAAGTATGTCGGACATTCAGAAATAAGAAAGGGATGAGAGACAGCAGAGAAGGGAATCAAGATGTGAAAGAGATGACGGGCTGCGCAGAGAACAAAAACCTAGGGAGACTGATCGTGAAGAGAATCCGCCAGAGTTGGGTCATGACCGATAGGAAGAGGGCATTGAAAAAGAGGTATCCCCTATGGAGGAAGAAGTATGGATAGAGCAGCCAGAATCTCTCCAATTAATAGCTCCCGTTGAAGGAATGACCCTTTTCCCATTAAATCCACATACTAGAATACAGACTATTGTCGAAGATGACCTACGACTAAGAGCTGGTGACTATAGTATCTGGAGTCGACTAGGCAACGATACGTACACCAGACGACATCTTGTCATACGCCGACCATTTGAATGGAACTGGGTGACGATTCAAGCAGCACCCTCCCTCCGAAGTATCCACTTGCTCTTACCGACACAGGAAGGAGCACCCCCCCGCTAAGTACAGCTTTTGAAGAAATTGAACACACAGCCCTGCGCACACAAAGTTTCAATGGCCCATCGATAGTAGAAATCCACAACAACCCACTGTACGACGAAGATGAATCGACCACCGATGGAGGTACCAGTTCCATCGACCAAAATTCCGCAGGAGCAACTAAATCAAGAATCCCAGCACTTTCACCACCACCCACACGTCTGACCCCGCCAACCTCTGAGAGCAGTGAAAGTGACTCAGAAATGGGTCACGAAATAGCTCACATTCCTCTCTATGAGGGGGATGAATACCATAGATGACATTGGTTCGTCTGTGAGTCCATCTGGGATGCAAACCAGGTGAAGGATGAAGACCGACAGATGGCTCAGTTCGCAGGAGCCTTACGGAAAAGGGCCCTGACTTGGTACATGAACTTTTCGAAAAGGCAACCCAGAGCAACGAAAGCTGAGATTAAAGCACAGTTCTTATCCTTTTTCAAGACCCCAGACGCTAAGCACCTGGCCGCCAAAAAGCTCAAGACAATGCAGCAAAATCCAGTGGAGACCATCCGTGACTACGACAAATGCTGGAAGGACCTATTGAGCCAATTAGGTTATGTTATTGATGAGCAATTACTAATTCAATGGTTCCTTATAAAATTATCACAAAAAGTTCACCGAGACATCAGTCTGGAAACATTCAAGACATATGAAGATGCGCTGACTAAAGCTCTGTAGGTGGAAATGGACGAAGACATACCTGCCTATCCGACGGACCATAGGATAGAAGAACAACTGGAGAATGTGCAGAAGTCCTTGAAAGAACTGTCCCTCAAAAATAAAGAAATATAGTGTACTAAATGTTCGACGGCCGGACACTCGAAAGATAATTGTCCACACGAATACAGCCGACAAGATGTTCGATTTGTGCAAACTAAAGTATTTTGCGACATTTTCCAGGATATCGGAGATCATTCTACAAAATAATGTCCGTTTAACATGAAGAACGCAAAAGCTTCCTGGTGCGCCATCTGTGAGACAAAAATTCACAATACGGCCGACTGTCAATTAAACTTGAAAAATAGACAGAATTATCAGGCGGTCTACCAGACGAATACGGTGGCCCAAAGCAATGAGAAAAATAATACCAATGACCAGAATGGGCAATGATACGAAGGCCGACGATATGAGCACCGGTATGACAATCGAAGACAAGGGTTTGGAGGAAGAGGTCGATTTGTCAGGAATCGCGACATACGACCGCGTCGATATACCCAGTGCGATCTACCCAGTGCTTCATCTGCTATAAAGAAGGGCACAGATGTGCAGACTGTCCGTACAAGGACAGAACTGACCTTAAATTATGTACACATTGTGGGGTAGGCGATCACTTTCTGGAGGATTGTCCTACCATGCTCGAAAAAATCAATAATAAGAAAAATGTTAATGTCTTGTCTTGTGTACAAAAGCATGATATATTAACTACTAAAAATATGCATATTGTCACTCACCAAGGCACAAAAACAGGGCCTGATAACCCCCAAATTAGTAAAATTAAAAACACAAATGGTTATCCAGATCCTCTGAAGGAAAAACAAACTTATCAAGAAGCCACACACATATTTCAAGACATTGCACAACAAGAAGACATTATGACCAATCGACTTAGCACGACACAGCAATTAACTCATCTCATCCAAATAGACAAATCCGTATCCCAGTTCATTGATTTATTACACAAAATAAAAAGCACTAACTTTGGAAAACAAAATAAGAACATTTGTAGCCTCAATCAAAAAGATAAAAACGATGTCGACCTGGAAATCGAAGGTTATCACGTCCGACAAGTGGTGCTCGATTTTGGGTCTCAGGTAAATATCATGACCAGGGATACATGGGAAAATATGGGCCGACCTCGACTCTATGAGTCAGGCATTTACCTAAAACTCGTTGACCAAGGCCTCATTGAACCTATTGGGGTTTGGAAAGGTGTCGGCATGACCATCAAAGGAATCTCGACTAAGGTTGATTTTGAAATCATCGACCCAAAAGAAGGATCTAGCTCCTTCCCAGTGCTAGTTGGTCGACCTTGGGGACGAAAGATGAAAGATTCCATATCCTTAGACAAAGAATGAATTAAGTTAAAAGGAAATGGTCAAAAAGTCATTGTACCCATTAATCCATCCCAAGGAGCACCTTGGACCAAACCGATTGATGAGGAAGTCAATGTCAGACAGCTTTACCAGATCCATAATGATACGGACTATACCGAGCCAAACATCTATGGGGAGCTTCACCTAGGTAACCAAGACTCAATTGGTTACAATTCAAATGCTGAATTATATGAATGGGAGATGGAAAATTATTAAACAAAAGCAATAGGGTGCTGGACTATACAAAAAGTACAGAAAAAACCAACCCGACAGTGCTTCATTGTATCAATTATCCCCAAAATATTTGAAAACAAAATCAGGGAACGACCTACATTGCAGCCAACCAACTTACAGACTACCCAACTACCCAGGTATAAGGAAAGAGAATCCCCAATTATGCATCTTGAACAAGTATCTAAAAATATTAGAGAACATGGAAGACTTCAAAGCTTAGTGGAAACATTTACAGGTCAAGCAGCTAGATGGTGGAACACCCATCAAACAAAATTACAGACCTGGACAACTGCTTCAACTTTCTTTGTCAAATAATTCAGTGGGAAAAAGTTAACCCTAGAAGCTCAAATCCCTATCTTTGTCCAAGGCCAAGACCCAGAAGCACACATCAAGCTTTGTGAAAAGGAGTGGAAACAACTTGGAAACAAAGATGAGCGAGCCTGGCCACATTTGTTCCCTGCAACCCTAGCCGAATTGCCTAGTAAATGGTATAAGATGGAGAAAGCTAGAGGAGAAACCTTCTTTTGGTAGGAACTTAAAGAAAATTTTATTAAGGACTTCCATTTCATACCTCAAAACCAAAAATTGGCCGGGACAGCACACCAAATCAAACAGTTTCTTCAACCGACAGAAAAACAACCCGTCCAAGACCATCGACCAATCAAGGATTGTAACAAGATACAAGCTGAATCAAAATCACAGTCGACACGTTTAAACTTAGAAAATGAACACATAGAAGGTAAGAGATTTATATGGAAGACCGACCACATTGAAACAACCAAACCAATCTACTCCATCCTGAAAGTCGAGACCAACGACAAGCCAGACCTAGACATAATGACTGCAGTCGAATTTTCATCTACATTCTCACAGTTCCAAGAAGGAAGTCGACTGATCAATGAAGCTAAAGCACCAGAGTGGCTGGATGCCAAAGTGAAAACTAAGGAGGTCAACATTTCAAACGATGACCGTCCAAAAATAGCTAAGATTGGGGACTACTGGAACGAACACCAAACCACCGAAATCATCAACTTACCTAGAGAATTCCAAGATGTCTTTGCAAGGGACTACAAAGACTTAAAAGGGTTAGTACAAGAAATGGGAGAAATGAAAATAGATACTAAACCTGATGTCCGACCTACCAAGAAACGACCTTACAAACTAGCTCATAAGTATAAGGAGATAGTTAAGAAGGAAATTGACAACATGTTAGTAGCAGGGATCATTTACCCTATCGACCAGTTGGAATGGGCAAGTCCCATGGTCATACAGCCCAAGAAACATGACCCGACCAGGTTAAGAATTTGTGTCGACTTTAGGGAGCTCAACAAAGTACCAACAATACCACCACAGCAACAGACAACTCCTCCGGCTCCAGCAACCTTCGACCCCACTCAAGTACCGATGGGTGAATTCGAAGGCAACGACCCGAAATATGCCTTATCTAAAAGCATCATCAAGAAGCTGGATAAAGAGATAGCTATCGCAAGGAAAAACATCAAAGACCAAAAACTACAACAAGGTAGGGGTAAGCGCAAGCTTATTCTGGCTGACTCGTCCGACAATGAGGAGGAACTAGCATCCGCGGCCATCGACATTGTTGAGGATTCCTGTGCAAATAAAGTGTCAGTTGAAGTTCAGTTTCAACGGTACCTGGACGCAGGAGCTCCAGAGGGTCGGCCAAAGAAAGAAAAAATGGCACAAATCTCTGAAAATGTGGTCGACCTTATGTCGACCCCTCTCCCCCCATCCCCGACAACCATAGTCGAGGAACCAGCACAAGTACAGTAGGCAGACAGTCCCCCTGAGGAATATCAATGCGCCATCCCGGAGGCACTCAGATCCAGGGTCACCCAGGACGCTGAGCTTAAAGCCTTCTTTGTGACACTTCCTGGACTGTTTAAGTCGGCCCAGAAAATCCAAACACAAGCTCTGCTCTATGCAAGAAAAAAACCATATGCAACTGTTATGACCATATTCACCTGCGACCAACAGGGTGACGTAATAGGATCATCAAAGTCTGTCACAGAGCCAATCGACACCGATGCCCAGGAATACCTACCCACTACACCTTTGAAAGCAGGTATCTCTTCCAACCAAAGTTCACAACACACTCCAGTCAACCCTTCGACCCCTGTCCATACCCCTACTCTGTCCCCAACACCACCATCATCACAACCTCCTTCACCACCCCCACCACCGTCAAAATCCCCACCACCAGAATTACAGCCAAACCCATCACATCCCTATCTATCGTCGAAGTCTGCGTCTAGAGGAGACTGACCATCTGTCTGCACAGTCCACAGCACGAGCAAGTCTGAATGGTTCGACAAGAGTTCATTTTTTTACCTCCCTGTTTCTTCGAGACGAAGAAACGTTTTGTTCGTGGGGGAGATGTAGAAAGGAGCAAGTCGACGAAGTCGACTGGAACAAAGACCGACTTAGTCGATCAGCCGACTAAGTCAATTTTCAACCAACTAAGTTGGTCGGCTGACTTAATTAGAAAGATTAGTCGGCTAACTAATAGTCGTGTCGGTTCACCGAACTGACAGGTAGTTATTTTGTAACTGTTTGTAACTTGTATATATTAGGCTGTTGAGCCAAGCAAGAACTCAGTTCAGTTCTGTGCCTTGTATGAACTCATTACATTAATATAATATGTTTTCCTATCTGTTCTTGTCTCTTGTATCTGATTTATAGTTATGTTTAGTATGTATTATTGGTAACCTTATGTGATCTGTGAGATTACAACAGTCACTCTGCTGCATCTGACTAGGGCCTGTGCCCACATTGGTGACTGGAATGACTTGAATGTTGGGCTTTGTCCTTGTGTCCTTCATCCATTCAGTCGGCCACTGCTGAACTACGGTGAGGATGTCTTCTTGGGTCACCACATATGGAAACTTCCAGCATGCATGTTTATCATCTGCGCGGGCCTAGATGAAGACATTGTGCATGTCAGCCTTGAAATTAGCCACTCCCGCATATTGAGAAAATAGATCCTTACTGATCCGAGGTGTTTTTAGGATCTCATATGTGATACTCATCATATAAAAGGCAAACACATAGTTCTTCATCTACTGTACGGTTTTATCCTGCGCCACCCAAAGAGATGCGTACCTTGCTGCGCCAGGCATGTTCGGAGGCACATCAACAAACTGCACCTCTGTAGGTTCTTTCCATCCTACCAGTGCAATAAGCACTATTAGCGATGAATAGTGAAAGGGTCTACCTTTCTCCTGCACATCACATACATCTTCAAGGAATTCCTTAGCAATGTATTCTACCCATTTGTAACTATAGCCTTTGGCACAGTTCGCAGCAATACTGATAATCGAAGCAGACACTTCATTTGGTCTGCACTTCCTCATTAATTTACAGGCTAATAGCTCAGTTGCAAAGTGAATGTTTTGGTGCCAAATTGTCGAGGTTTGGTACCCTCGCTTCCCTTTCATCAGGCCAAAGTGGTCCTTCATGCTCTATGCCAGCTTCGTTTCTTCATGTTTTGAAACAAATTGAATCCTCGGATCAGGCCCTTCCTTTGGCAAGCCTGTGATCCTATGAATCAGTTCTCTAGTAATAGGAATTTGCTAGTCTCCTATCCATAGGTGCCCATCAATGCACTAATTCCAATAGATCCTTGACCACCATGGTAACCTGTGTGCTGCGACCAAAGTGGGGAACATTGAGCATCTTCAACCAACCAGGTTTATCCAAGCTAGCAGCCCACTGTTTCACTTCCAACAATGTCTCTCCAGTCCCTGGATAGTGGACAGAGTGCAAGTATGTTGTAGATGTGAACTGTGGAAACTTCCCACAATCATTCATATCATGGTCTGCGTACTTAAGTCGATCTATTTTTCCTATCATTGTGCCAACCAATTGCACACCCTGTGGCAGCTTAGAGGTGCGTAATGTGAACTTTGTTTTTCACTGAGGTGGATGTACTCCTGGTCGAACAGGATGAAGATATGGTGGATGCTGCGGTGCAATGTTCTCATCCTCACCAAAGTCTTCAAAACCATCAGGTGGGAGCTCCCCTGAACCAAATGGATTCATCTCAGGTTCCTCCGGTGTCTTTCTTGATGGCTTGTGTCAGTCTTCGTTTCGCTTAGAGTGAACTTCTGGTTTAAACTTTTTCCTAGTAGATAGTTTCTACATTGGTTGAGTCGATGCTGGGGAAGTCTCTTCGCGGGGTGTAGATGTAGTTGGGTTGCTCATCAGGTTCTACAGACTCCTCTGTTCGAATTCTCTCAACAATTCCTGGATTTCGTGATCAGCTGACATGGACTGAACTGTAAAACTCAGGGAAATGCGTAGTGCAAAATTCACAGGCCTGGGTGTCTTCTTATAAAATCCAACGACCAACCCTGCAATAAATATGCATTTAAAACACCAAATCTAACAGAGATCTTGTCCAAACGGCGCTAGATTTCCAAAAATCTCATTATTACAGGCAATTAATGCAGTTAACGTGCCGACGCCACCAAATCTGATTTTTTCCAACGGTCGCATTTTAAGCTTTGGCATACCTTTCTTCTTCGGCACAACCACTAATGTCAGCTGCACCCCAATAAGAACCTACAGCACAACCTGGCACCACGACAAAATTTCTTTGAAAGGCTCAATGATTCCTACAGCGAGCATCTTATCTAACTCCATTCTGACTTTTTCTTTATACTTAGGGTTCATCCTATAAGGGCGCTGCTTCATAGGCTTTGCATCAGCTTTCAAAGGGATTTTTATTACTCCTATATCACCTAGGATACCTTTCATTTCTAAGAAATTTGTCAAAAGTAAGTTCTGATACGCATGGTGAAGTTCAGTTACTTTGCTCACCATTTCTTCATCCCAATAATCTCCAATGGTAGCATACTTAGGAATTTCCTTTGATCCAATGTTTACTATCCTTATTTTCAAGGGTTGAGTTACTTCAGGTGCTTCGACTGCTGGTCCATGTACTTCGTAGTGTCCTTCTGAATTAGGAATTTTTATGTTGCATGGGTCATCATCCTCGTCAATTGCAAGGTTATAACATTCTACTGCATTAGCTTCTTATTCCTTCCAATCAGGTTGGTACTCATCTATTTCTTTATCATCAAACACATTAGTATGGATCAACCTAATAGCTGCGTCCAAAGTAGGACAAACCTCATTAATAGAAAATGTGAGGACAAAGCTATCTACAAGACTATCCCAACTTACAGAACCATGGCGAAGCTCGACCTCCACATACCAGTTCTTTGCTATAGGTTCCAGAGTGTGCACAAACCTATGTACCCATTCTTCATGAGGTACATGCTTCCATGCTTCATAACACTGCTCCAAATGTTCCTGAGGGCTAGTCTGACCATTAAACCTGCTTCGCACCTCCTGAGGTTGATCCATGAATCTCAATCGAAGGAACTTGTGACAAGCTGCCCAACTATGAATATAATTTCTATGGCCACTCCACCATCTGGCAGCTGTGGCTCTGAATACTGAACCTAGAGTTTCCATTTTATGTGAATCTGGTACTTGCTCTGAGAATTGTACAATAAAGTCTTCTGGGTCTGTCAAGCCATTAAAGGTAGGAAAGAATCTTGTCTATGAGCTAAGCCATCCGAGAGACTTGGTAATTTTGGCACATCGATGTCCATGTAGCTCATAAAGTCTATTCTGCCAATTCTCTAAGCCTTCATTTGAATCAGTCATGCAGGAGTTGTCACACTGCCAATCCATTATACCTTCAGTAGTAGGGTTAACATAGTCTTCTTCTTTAGCTGTGATGTTGTAGATATGATCCAAAACATCCTGATCTTCATCTCTGACTGGCTCTGTATACCTTTCTCCTTGAGAAGGGTCCAATGGTACTATAACTCTCAAACCTTTCCCTTCAAAAGTCATCTGTCTCTTCTTAAGGTTGATTATTGCATCATTGTTTATTGCCCACTCAATTCCTAGAAAGGCTAGATATGGGTTGCTATCATTGATTATCTCAGTGACTTCAAAATCTGCTAAGGTACTAACTCTATCTATATCCACTGGTACACTAGGGAATCTTCCTAGGGGCACAATATTTTGCTAATTGGCTAATCTCAACTATATAGGGGACCATTCAAGGGTAGGTTTTCCCATTTGTTCCCATGTTTTCTTAGTTGGGACATTCACTTCTGATCCTAGATCTAGAATGATATTAGTCATGTCATAGTCTCCTATCTGAGCATGAAATATCATTTCCCTTCCAGTCCTTCTAACTCTATTAACAGTTTTTCCTCTATCAGAGCTTCACTTAGGTTCGCAAGACTGAATAACTTTCTGTAATTCATTCAAAGCATTATGATTTCTTAATAGCTTGATACAACTCTGTAGAAATGATGAAAGTGTACTTACTTGATCTGGCGAAGCTTGCTGTTGATGCTGTTGTGTGGTTGCTACTGATGTTCTCAGCTCAGCAAATTCTTTTTGAGCTTCCATAAATGTTTCTTTTTCTCTTCCGACATTGAAGGCTAGAATTTTCTCTAGGGTCTTGTGGACCCAAGCTTCGTGAGGCTGCGCCACCCAAAGAGATGCGTACCTTGCTGCGCCAGGCATGTTCGGAGGCACATCAACAAACTGCACCTCTGTAGGTTCTTTCCATCGTACCAGTGCAATAAGCACTATTAGCCATGAATAGTGAAAGGTTCTACCTTTCTCCTGCACATCACATACATCTTCAAGGAATTCCTTAGCAATGTATTCTACCCATTTGTAACTATAGCCTTTGGCACAGTTCGCAGCAATACTGATAATCGAAGCAGACACTTCATTTGGTCTGCACTTCCTCATTAATTTACAGGCTAACAGCTCAGTTGCAAAGTGAATGTTTTGGTGCCAAATTGTCGAGGTTTGTTACCCTCACTTCCCTTTCATCAGGCCAAAGTGGTCCTTCATGCTCTGTGCCAGCTTCGTTTCTTCATGTTTTGAAACAAATTGAATCCTCGGATCAGGCCCTTCCTTTGGCAAGCCTATGATCCTATGAATCAATTCTCCAGTAATAGGAATTTGCTGGTCTCCTATCCATAGGTGCCCATCAATGCACTAATTCCAATAGATCCTTGACCACCATGGTAACCTGTGTGCTGCGACCAAAGTGGGGAACATTGAGCATCTTCAACCAACCAGGTTTATCCAAGCTAGCAGCCCACTGTTTCACTTCCAACAATGTCTCTCTAGTCCCTGGATAGTGGACAGAGTGCAAGTATGTTGTAGATGTGAACTGTGGAAACTTCCCACAATCATTCATATCATGGTCTGCGTACTTAAGTCGATCTATTTTTCCTATCATTGTGCCAACCAACTGCACACCCTGTGGCAGCTTAGAGGTGCGTAATGTGAACTTTGTTTTTCGCTGAGGTGGATGTACTCCTAGTCGAACAGGCTGAAGATATGGTGGATGCTGCGGTGCAATGTTCTCATCCTCACCAAAGTCTTCAAAACGATCACGTGGGAGCTCCCTTGAACCAAATGGATTCATCTCGGGTTCCTCCGGTGTCTTTCTTGATGGCTTGTGTCAGTCTTCGTTTCGCTTAGAGCGAAGTTCTGGTTTAAACTTTTTCCTAGTAGATAGTGTCTGCATTGGTTGAGTCGATGCTGGGGAAGTCTCTGCGCGAGGTGTAGATGTAGTTGGGTTGCTCATAAGGTTCTACAGACCCCTCTGTTCGAATTCTCTCAACAATTCCTGGATTTCGTGATCAGCTGACATGGACTGAACTGTAAAACTCAGGGAAATGCGTAGTGCAAAATTCACAGGCCTGGGTGTCTTCTTATAAAATCCAACGACCAACCCTGCAATAACTATGCATTTAAAACACCAAATCTAACAGAGATCTTGTCCAAACGGCGCTAGATTTCCAAAAATCTCATTATTACAGGCAGTTAATGCAGTTAACGTGCCGACGCCACCAAATCTGATTTTTTCCAACGGTCACATTTTAAGCTTTGGCATACCTTTCTTCTTCGACACAACCACTAATGTCAGCTGCACCCCAATAAGAACCTACAGCAAAACCTAGCACCATGACAAAATTTCTTTGAAAGGCTCAATGATTCCTGCAGCGAGCATCTTATCTAACTCCATTCTGACTTTTTCTTTATACTTAGGGTTCATCCTATAAGGGCGCTGCTTCACAGGCTTTGCATAAGCTTTCAAAGGGATTTTTATTACTCCTATATCACCCAGGATACCTTTCATTTCTAAGAAATTTGTCAAAAGTAAGTTCTGATACGCATGGTGAAGTTCAGTTACTTTGCTCACCATTTCTTCATCCCAATAATCTCCAATGGTAGCATACTTAGGAATTTCCTTTGATCCAATGTTTACTATCCTTGTTTTCAAGGGTTGAGTTACTTCAGGTGCTTCGACTGCTGGTCCATGTACTTCATAGTGTCCTTCTGAATTAGGAATGTTTATGTTGCATGGGTCATCATCCTTGTCAATTGCAAGGTTATAACATTCTACTGCATTAGCTTCTTGTTCCTTCCAATCAGGTTGGTACTCATCTATTTCTTTATCATCAAACACATTAGTATGGATCAACCTAATAGCTGCCTCCAAAGTAGGACAAACCTCATTAATAGAAAATGTGAGGAAAAAGCTATCTACAAGACTATCCCAACTTACAGTACCATGGCGAAGCTCGACCTCCGCATACCAGTTCTTTGCTACAGGTTCCAGAGTGTGCACAAACCTATGTACCCATTCTTCATGAGGTACATGCTTCCATGCTTCATAACACTGCTCCAAATGTTCCTGAGGGCTAGTCTGACCATTAAACCTGCTTCGCACCTCCTGAGGTTGATCCATGAATCTCAATCGAAGGAACTTGTGACAAGCTGCCCAACTATGAATATAATTTCTATGGCCACTCCACCATCTGGCAGCTGTGGCTCTGAATACTGAACCTAGAGTTTCCATTTTCTGTGAATCTAGTACTTGCTCTGAGAATTGTACAATAAAGTCTTCTAGGTCTGTCAAGCCATCAAAGGTAGGAAATACTCTTGTCTATGAGCTAAGCCATCCAAGAGACTTGGAAATTTTGGCACATCGATGTCCATGTAGCTCATAAGGTCTATTCTGCCAATTCTCTAAGCCTTCATTTGAATCAGTCATGCAGGAGTTGTCACACTGCCAATCCATTATACCTTCAGTAGTAGGGTTAACATAGTCTTCTTCTTTAGCTGTGATGTTGTAGATATGATCCAAAACATCCTGATCTTCATCTCTGACTGGCTCTGTATACCTTTCTCCTTGAGAAGGGTCCAATGGTACTATAACTCTCAAACCTTTCCCTTCAAAAGTCATCTGTATCTTCTTAAGGTTGATTACTGCATCATTGTTTATTGCCCACTCAATTCCTAGAAAGGCTAGATATGGGTTGCTATAATTGATTATCTCAGTGACTTCAAAATCTGCTAAGGTACTAACTCCATCTATATCCACTGGTACACTAGGGAATCTTCCTAGGGGCACAATATTTTGCTAATTGGCTAATCTCAACTATATAGGGGACCATTCAAGGGTAGGTTTTCCCATTTGTTCCCATGTTTTCTTAGTTGGGACATTCACTTCTGATCCTAGATCTAGAATGATATTATTCATGTCATAGTCTCCTATCTGAGCATGAAATATCATTTCCCTTCCAGTCCTTCTAACTCTATTAACAGTTTTTCCTCTATCAGAGCTTCACTTAGGTTTGCAAGACTGAATAACTTTCTGTAATTCATTCAAAGCATTATGATTTCTTAATAGCTTGATACAACTCTGTAGAAATGATGACAGTGTACTTACTTGATCTGGCGAAGCTTGCTGTTGATGCTGTTGTGTGGTTGCTACTGATGTTCTCAGCTCAGCAAATTCTTTTTGAGCTTCCATAAATGTTTCTTTTTCTCTTCCGACATCGAAGGCTAGAATTTTCTCTAGGGTCTTGTGGACCCAAGCTTCGTGAGGCTGCTTCCCCTTATTCTGCACTTGTGTCGTAGCTCCACTCCTTGTAACAACATTAATGGCTGGGACAGGTCTTTTCTCTACAACAATCATTTGAACATTCTGACTAGTGGTTCTATGTCTTTCTTGGATCTTGGCTATCAACTGTGGGCATTTCTCAATCACATGATCGACTACTTTGCAATAGAGACATGTCATAGTTGGGTTCTAAAAGACTCTAGCGAGATGTCCTGCCTGATTGTAGTTATAGAAAATAACCTGGCCTCGACCTCCTCCGGGCATACCACCACGACCACGACCTCTGAAACTACCTCAACCACTGTGGTAACCATATCCATCATTGCCTTGTGCATCGGGGTGTATGCTATAAGCATCATAGGTTCGCTCTCTCATGCGGTCAAAGCTACGACATTCGTCTTCGTTGTGTCCAACTGACTTACAGAACCTGCAATAGGGGTTTTTAGGTACTTGAACATATCTCTGCAGCAGATAAAAATCTTCAGGTCGATGTTGGCTAGTCATTCTACAGATCTCACAATATAGAACATTAGGGTTAAGCGGGTTTGGTGCACCAGTATTCAGATAGTTCCTTAACGGAGGAAATTGTTCTTTGTCATGGCCTTCTGTCCTACATCATGTGCACCACACCTCTTCGCGAATGGATTTCCCCTTCTTCATGTCACGAAGCTCCAAATCCATTTCTGCTAACTGTGCTTGTATTTGGGCTATTCCAAAAGTATCTCCAACAGGAGCTGTTTCAAGCTTCATGGAAATCTCCAAAGCCTCATGCTGATCAGCAACCTTCTGTTGCATGAGCGGAGTTCTGATATGAGGTAACAATGATGCAATGAACCATTCCGTATGCTGTTCTGGTCCAATAGTGAAGCTAACTTGATCTAGTAGAACTTTGAACCTCTGATCAAAGTCCCAAACTGATTCACCTCGCCTCTGTTGAATCTCTTTTAGTTCAGTTATACACTGTGACTCTGATTTAGGATTCTTGAAATCTTTGATCATGGCTGTTTTAATATCAGCTAAGACATGGTTCTGGGTACTGGAGAACTTCATGAACTAGGTCAAAGCCCAGTCTCTAAAAGAAGTGACCAGCTGCACTCTTCTTATATCTTGGTCCATGATATTCTTAGCAGTCCACACAGCTTCGCATAAGAACCAAAATTGTTCTAGATCCTCTGATCCAGTTCCTTTAAAGACGGTTAGTTTGATGTCATCATTCACATGGGCCATATTGGATCTAGGGGGGGAGGGAGGGGGAGGAGGAGGGGAAATTGCTACGGTAGACTGACCTACGACAGGAATACTTGGGCTAGGGTTACTTTTAGACTGCGGCAAGTTCTCAGGGATAACAGATCTGTGCTGCGGGGTTATAGGAGGGTTTCTAATAGAAGGGGTTTCTTCGGACTCATAGTCTTCTGGACTTAATGGGGTATACTCGGTATTCTGGCCTAGGGTATAGGATACAAGATTTCTCGTGTATCTTTTACCACTTTGCAGCAAACCACTTTTCTCGTCGAAGTCACTTTTACTTCCAAACATAGGTTAGTAGCACTAGATCTAGCAATCTGATTCTATAAGCAATATGCCTTTTTCGGCCAAGAGCATTTTAATTCTCAAACTAAATGAATTCAAGTACTTACCCCTTGGTCCTTTGAAAAACTAGCGTTCAACTTCGCTAAAGGAAGTACTTGTGTCGATGGCAAACTCCGTCACAAATGCTTCAAAGTTTCGCGTTGTACAGAAATCAACAGCTCGTGATATCATGTTGTTCACCCTTTTCAATATATTAATTCTTGCTGGGGTCCAGTCAGGAAACTGATCTTCTTTGAGTTTGTATTTCTCTCTATCAACCTGGATAACCACTGGTGCAATTCTATGTGGATACTACCAAAGAAAATTTCATAAATATCAGAAAAGACGTACCTTTGCAAGAAGTCGTCTGAGCTACGACGAGGATCCTTATTTTCTTGTTCAGCAAATTTAAAATAGGTATCTTCAATCCAGTATATAATTTCTTTTACTGAGGGTCTCCAGAACATAGCCCTCTAGGTACGACATAGATCCCTCTTGAGTAGATACTGAGTTCAATCGGCAACGGAACCAATTTGTTGGGCTTAGGGCAAACTCGGGTTCTACACTTTTATCTTCGCACCAACAAAAGACCCACAATGTTGGCCCTTTCGGCAACAACCTACGAGTAGGTTGCAGTCTCACCCGAAACAGCTATGGGGTGCCGCAAAATCAGGTTTCTGCAAGAAGAAGAGGGATATTACTGTACCTTTAGCCTTAACAACAATTACTGATACAATAAAGAGCTTCGATATTCACTTAAATAGCTTCGTAGTTTAGATAAAAGAACGTTTCTTGCTTAACCCTTAATTAGGAATTCACAGTGAAGTTAATATTTAACAGTTATCTTACTTTAGCATTCACCTACTTATCGAAAGCATAAAAGCATAATAGCACAAAACATCAGAACCACCACAACAGAAGATATATGTGGTTCACCCCCAGTGTAGGGGCTACGTCCACAGAACTGTGTTTATATTCAACTCTTTACAAAAACCACAGTTTTGATCTACGCACTCAGCTGCAGATATTCTCAATCTCCCAAAAGCTGCGCACTTAGCTACAGATCCACGCACTCAGCTGTAGAACCCTTCTTACAAAACCCTTTGTGCACTCAGCTGCAGAGGTCATCCACACACACAGCTGTGACTTAACCTTAAAACCTAAGACAACTCTTAGCTGCGCATTACATTAGCATCATAAGATAATCGTCAAAGGACTAACCTCACTCCTTTACATGAGTTCCTATTTATACAAGTGCACTATTACAATACCATGGGCTTAAACCATGGGTTACAACAAACCATGTGCTTATACCATGGGTTACAAAAAAAAGAGGGGCTTCGACCCAACCCTGGTACCCCTAAGACTATTTTGGAGCACAACTCCGCTTACAAGCTTTGCGGAAAAACCACGGAGTTACCAAAATTAGGGACCTCGAAGGTCAGAGTCCCAACAACAGGTGGGACAGTTTGAATGGCCAGTATGGGTGGTGGTAGCTGACTTATGATAGTTTGCATGAAATTTATAGGGCCACCAGCATGGGTGTTGGTGGTGGTGTGGGGTATGGATGTGGGTCCACTACCGATCACGAAGCCAAAAAATGGATCCGGGCTTGCACCAGCCATGGGGCTAGATGGTGCAGTGTGTAGATCTGGCTCAGATTGGTATGATTTTGAGTCTGAATCAGAGGTTGTGTGTCCTTATGATGGGGTAGAGGGCCATCGAGAATGGTCTCAATAGTGTTGGTTCAAGGACCCAAACTGTTGTGGATCGCCTCTTAGGTGTGAGGAAGAGCATGGGGGATCAATTGTGTCTTCTTGGTAGGCCTGGTGGTGAAATCAGGTAGTGACATTCTGGACCCCAGTTTTAGTGGCCTCCTATTGTCTTTCAGGTGGTCACTCGGCCACCAAGACTGCTAGGAGACAACGCTTTTCATTTTCCTCATGGGAGTGCTAGTCAATCGGTGGGGTTTGTTGCCCATTTTTCTTGGCAATTCCTCTCAGTGGCTAGCTACTTTGGGGTTCCTATGGCACTCCTCACAATGAGTTTCTGGGTTGAGCCTAAATACTTCCCACGGTTCAAGAAATCAGGGACTTATGTTCTCAAGGACTACAAGTGTTTGAATTAGTGTAAATTACAAATTTTAATAGCTAGCTCAGCGTCATGAACTGGGTTTGGTTGTTTTATTTGGTATGGTTTGTGTGCATATCCATTGTATTTATATTACACTTGGTGGTTGCTTGTATGGTTTATGGATATTTCACAGAAATTGTTTGGTTTATTGTAGAAGCATTAGAGGAATTTTGAAGTCTAAAATGGGCCTCCTAAGGAAAATAATAAAATAATAGTTAAAATAATAAAATAATATTGATTAATTTTGGAGGAAGAAAGAAAAAAACTACTTTTGTGTTCGTATTTTCGACATATCTCCCTGTGTTTTTACTCAAATTTTGATCGGGAGAGCTCATTGGATGCAGAATTTGATTCCACATCCAACGAGTACCCACACTGCATACTTTTGATGGACCTCGCTACCCCAAAAACAAGAAATACCTGAAAAATGTGATGATGATGTCATCATCACATTTTTTCAGCTATTTCTTGTTTTTGGGGTAGTGGGGTCTGTCAAAAGTATGCAGTGTGGGTACTCGTTGGATGCGGAATCAAATTCCGCATCCAACGAGCTCTCCCAATCGAAAAAACAAGAAATACCTGAAAAAACGTGATGATGATGTCATCATCACATTTTTTCAGCTATTTCTTGTTTTTGGGGTAGCGGGGTCCATCAAAAGTATGCAGTGTGGGTACTCGTTGGATGCGGAATCAAATTCCGCATCCAACGAGCTCTCCCGATCGAAATTTGAGTAAAAACACAATGAGATATGTCGAAAATACGAACAAAAAAGTAGTTTTTTTTAATGACAAATACGTCAATTCAACCATTATGGTTGACTTATTTTATTGAAATTCTATTGGTTCTTGAATTCCAACTCACAAAAACTTATTTTGGCACATTTTCTTATAAGGCCCATTTTAGACCCCAAATTTCCTCTAATGTCATAACATGGGTAAGTTGTTTATGAAAGCAGTAAATTGTAAACAGAAATTTAAACATATGCCATACCTAAATCTGAACTATGGTAGCTTGACTAGGTGACTGCCTTACACCTATATTTCTCTTCAACCAAGAAAGTGTGTTGGGATGTCAACACAATGGGACTAAGCCCATCCGTATATCCTTAGGTCACTCTCCAAGTGCAAGGTTAGTCAATAGGGAGGACACAAATGCCATGAGGCCCCTTGGGCCTACCACCCCCTCTACCTTCCAATTCACTTGTTTTTAGTGGTTTTGAAAAATTACAGATGAAGTACCTATTACTATACAAGCCTCACCCTTCATCTTATCCCAGAATACCCCAAAGGGTGATGACTTGGTAGAGGAGGAAGAGTTAGGAAAGTTGTTAGTTTCCAATTAAGAACTGAAATCTAACCTACAATAATTTTATTCAAGCCTTAAGGAGATTCATTAAACAATTAACTAGTTAATTTTAAAAGTGATTTACACAAATTGAAATGAAATAAACACAAATGGCTGGACATAGGCGGCTGAGTCGCACTGACAGTTCAGATAACGTAAAAAAACTGAATCTGAGAGACAGATCTCCTATATCGGGGGCAATGTGGCAAGGGGGTCACCAATTTTTTCAAAATACAGGCGAGGGGGTCGTTCAGAAACAGAAAACAAGAATGATCTGGCCCCTGAGAGGGAATTCGCACCTTTCGGGCAAAACTGAGCGACCTGGTTGCCTATTTCAGCCCGATAAGTGTGACCTGGCCCACAAAAGGGAATTTTTTTTAACCTGAGTAGGGAATGACCGACAATAACTTGTACTATGGCTGAACAGGCTTAGTTTGGCCTTAAGAAGGCTCAAATATGAATTAAAATGTAGAAAAGGACAGATCTAAACTAGATTTGACAAAAAATTAAACTAGGGAAAATAAAACATAAACATAAAAATTAAATGTAGGGATCCTGCAGGATTGACCTGGTATGGTCACCAATTCTATAGTAGGGTTTTCACCCTTGCTATAGGAAGGAACGACTACCTTCCTTATATAGGATGAAAGGGTAGGGTTCCTGTGAGGTGGAAGAAAAACCTAAAAAAAAAGGTTAGGTCCAAGTTATGAAACCCTGCAAGATAAAGTTAGAAATCAAATATGTCCATAAGAAATCAATGGAAGACCTACAGCAAAGCATTAGCAAACAAGCCTGCAAAAAAAAATATGTTAGAAAACTATAATAAAAATGACATAAAACACAACTATACCTTCTATTTGGGTGGAAATGGGCTACCATGCCCTAGCTTGGAAGCACCTCTCTCTTCAGGATGGAAGCTTTCCTTGTGGAGCAATGGAGAAGAGGGAGGGTGAATGGCTTGAGAGGCAAAGGGTCTCAAGGCACTCACCTGGGAATGATAATGTTAGGGAGAGAAGGAGTGTTTTGAGAGTGACCCCCACCCCTCTATTTATATCCTTTTTAGGGTTTTAAGCCCCTAGTTAGGGCTTTAGCCCCTTTCACCCAATTCTTAGCACCTTCGGGGGTTTTAAGCTCCTTTGAGGGATTTTATCCCCTTTTTGGAGGTTTTAGCCCCTATGAGAGCTACTTTGGCTCTTTTTGGGGGTTTTTAAACCCTTTTTCATATTTTTGAGCCTTTTTGAGGGTGTGGGGGTCAAATGAGGGTCATGCATGGATGTATTTAGGTGGTGTAAGTCATGTAGAGCTCATTGGTGTATTTTTTTGGTTAACAGGTGCACATGGTGACGAAAAAATGACTATAAAAGTGAAACAAAGACATACTTCCTATGCTCAACTACTTCTCAGCTTAAATGATGAATAAAGCTACAGTCCTATCTTAGTGATTATTATTACAATGGTTAGCACTATTTTTCATGCAAGGATGGGTTTAATTATTCCTATGTTTGCACTGGTTAGCACTATTGCTTAAGGTCTTAAGACCTTGATTTAGTTTGAGCATGCAATTAACATTTACATGGTTTATATTCTATTTGTGTAAGGATTATGATATTAAATTGTAGCCCTATGTTTGTTATGGTACTTGTGTATAATGTCAAAGGAATAATGTAATCCATTCATGGCATATTACATATGCCACAAATTATGGCTTATCCTAAGTCTGCGATGCCAAAATTGGGGTTTATGAATTTCATGGTTTTCATTTGTCACTATGTGTTTTGGTATGGCGTGAACTATAGACTTTGGGTTTTGATTTCACGTAATGTAGGACAGGGTGGTGAATTTAATGCAACTTGGGAAATGGGGTTCTCAAGCCCTAAGCTTGGAATAGCGCAAAGGTATCGGTCATTTGTATTTCTGTTGGGTGAGCTCTGTTCGACTCTCTGGTCTGTAGTATGGCATGAAGTTTGGAGTTTGGCTGTGCTTCGAAGGTATGTCCTTCGATCTGGTTTTATTACACTTGTTTTTTGGTTTCAATTGGGAGGTTTTGGCATACTCCTCATCCCTCGTTCTGGTTTGTTGTAGGTTGAAGGGTCCTTATGGCATTGGTCGTGGGTCTTCAAAGTGGCCAACGCATTACGCTTTACGGTTAATCCTTCTTGTAAACATGTTAAAAATTGTTTCCTCTTGTGTGTGGGTGCTGTGATAGAGCATGAAGCTCATCGTTGGATGAATGTGTAGTTTGGGTCTTAGGGGTTGCGATTGTAATGGTCTATCTATAATTATTGTAAAGAATCTAAAGATGCAATTGAGTTTGGGTTTTTTTGGGGGTTGGTGCCTTTGGGCTGAGACTGGTATGGTTCAAATCTGTAAATGAATACTTTGTTTTGGTTGTGGTTAATATTTCAAACTGTGCATTTTTCTTGTTAAAGATGTGGGGTTTTGGTAATGGTGACAACACCATTTCTTGGAATGGTGCAATTTTCTTGTAAACGTGATTGTGTATTTTTGTATATATTTTATGGTGGTTAATTTGTATAGTATTCTCTACTGTGTGTGTAACATCGTTAGGATTATTAACTTGGCACTCTTTAGCTCTATATAAACTTGCATTTATATTTTAAGATCTTGTTGCTTGGATTTTAGAGTCATTCCATCACTGGAAATGTCACTCTTTCCATGTACCATAGCGATTGTGTTGATTATGGTTATTTGTAGTGTTTACTTGGAAATGGACGTAACTGTTGGGGTTTAACTTTATGAATGAAATGTTGTTTCTATGGCTTAGTGTTGACAGGGGTTTAATGGACTTATGTTAAGGGTTTACTATTTTTTATATAATGGAATTTCTATATTGTATATGGTCATGAGCCATGAAATGGATACAACGTATAAATAATATCATGGGGTTTTGTTATGGAGTTATGTTATGATGTTTTACAGCATGTAAAGTTGATTTGGCAAATGATATGGGAAACATTGACAAGGAAACTATTTCGTTTTGGGTTTAATGTTTATGGAATTTGATGGTTTATAATGTAGACTATGTGGATTATATTAATGAATTAATACAACATTCAATGTTGCTGACGAATCCTACATGATTCAATGTTAGCCATGCTTTGTTGTTTGGAAATTGTGAGCTTTGCAGGATTCAATCCTAGGCCCTGATGGTGAAAAAAGAATGTGTGTGTGAAATATCTTGGGTTTGGAAATACTTTCGATGGGATTCAATACTATGACCCTTTTGCTTATATGTTGTATGTTAATGAGTTTTGTGATTAAATTTATAATTGATTTATTATGTGGAAATATTTCTTATGATATAAGAATTGGATAATTGTACTTTATGTTTCTGTTATGAAGTATTTCCTATTTAAATTAGGGTTGATTATTTATGAGGTTGGTAGAAGTATTAGAATTGTTATGTTTTAATTTTATTATGCCTTTAGACCATTATAGGTCTCGATAACTTTATCTTGGCATTCGTGATTTGTTATTTTATTTATAAAGTGGAAACACTTTGTTTAAATTTCAGTTTATAATATTTTACTTAGATTAGATTAATATTATAGATAATAGTTGAGATTATTTGTAATTAATATTATGGATAATATTTTGGGATAATTTCTATTTAACATAATCCTACTAGTGTGGAAATTGAACCCAGGTGTTAGAACAATTACACTCACAACAATTGCCAATTACACATGCAAATTACTCACAAAAGGAGACTGAATATGGAGCAGAACACTAATCTATATTGAATAAGTGTACAATAGCCAACCCTATGAAGTCATAGGCTGCCACAATAAATAATTACATGAGAGATTCAAATTCATAAGGATGCCATTTGAATTTGGTCAAAAGCAGGCTTACTAAATCTAAGCAAATCCCCCATAGGTGCATAAAGCAGTTTCCAAATCTGTCTAGGAGCTCATGAATTGGAAAAATCAATTAGGAAAGCTAATAGATGGTGGAAGGACAAATCATACATGATTTTCATAGGATAAAAGAGTGGAGGATTATGAGGACAAAAAACAAGTTAACTTCACCTAGTCAAACTTTCCCAATTGCCTTAAAACTCAGAAAAAGTAGGCAATAAAGCAGAAAAAGCAGACAAGCGCTAGGGAGGCCAGGAATAAAGCAGATTTGATTCCAAGTGGTTTCCCAAGTTCTCCATGACTCAAATTTAGTAATTTTGACAACTATGGATATGTGGAGGACAACTTGCATAAGGTGGAATATGGAAACTAGGCAAATAAGACAAAAATAGGATTAATTAATGTCTAAGGTGGCTAACTATGGGTTGATTATTATAACACCCCCACTTAAGCCTGAATTATGAGTAAAATATCATAAAATTATAGGGCCTAGAAATAAGGCTTAGTCACCCTTTACATACTGCATGTCCATTTAACCAAGGAAAGAGGCAAAAACCTAGTGGGAAAAATCCTCCCTTAAACATGGACAGTAAAAGAAAATTTGGAAATCTTGTCATCACTCATGCTTCATAGCATGATCATAAATCCCCAACAATGATTTGAGATTGCTGAATTTATTCTCACAAAAAAACTTTGGTGAAGATATCTGCTACTTGTTCTAAAGATGCACAGAAGAGTAGGTGAATGGTGCCATCATGCACAAGCTGTCTGATGTAGTGCATAAGGATCTCAATTTGTTTGGTTCTCTGCTTCTGAAATGGATCATTGCAGATTCAAATGGTACTTTGATTATCACAATATATATTAGTTGACTATTCTGACTCGAAGCCACACTCTCCAAGTAACCCCCGCAACCATAAACATTGAGATGTTGCATTTACAACTCCTCTGTACTTTGCTTCTATAGATGAGAGTGCAATGGCACTCTGTTTCTTGCTTGACCAGATGATTGGCCCTTTAGCAAGCATGAACACATATCTTGATGTTGACTTTTGATCTGTGCTTTCACCTGCCCAATCACTATCAGTAAACCCAATCAAATCAAGATAGGATTTAGCTTTGTAGAAGATTCCATGAGTCCTTGTTCCCTGAACAAAGTTAAGGATCCTTTTGGCTGCTCTCCAATGGATCTCATGAGGCTGATCCATGTATATTAAATCCACACTTGCTGCATAAGAAATATCAGGTCGAGTATGTGTAAGATACAACAAACATCCAATCAATTGCCTATACAGTGTATTGTTTACCATAGGTGAAGAATCAGCTTCTTCAAGCTTAACTCCTGAAAGGAAAGGAGTCTTGCTTGGATTGCAATCCTTCATATTGAATTTGTTCAAAAACTCCAAGGCATACTTGGACTGATGTACTTTGATTCATTCTTTGGTTTGAGCAATCTCGAGCCCCAAGAATTGGCTCAATAAGCCCAAATCAATCATTGAGAAGGCATGGTTCATTGCATCCTTCAAGGAAGCAATTTCATCCTTTGAGCTTCCTGTAATCAGAAGGTCATCAACATACAAAACAATAATCATTAATGAACCATGAATCAGCTTCAAATAGACATTTGGATCTGAATTGCATCGAACAAAATTTAGTGATAGTAGAAAGCTATCAATCTTGGCATACGAAGCCCTAGGGGCTTGCTTAAGCCCATACAATGACTTATTTAGCCTGCACACAAGAGATGGGTTAGTAGAAAATCCTTGATGCTTCTGCATATAAATATATTCAATGAGATATCCATTTAGGAAAGCACACTTCACATCCATGTGGTGTATCTCCCACTGCTTTGAAGCTGCAATGGTGAAGGCTAGCCTGATGGAGTCCACCTTTTCCACTGGTGCAAAGGTCTCATTGTAGTCTATGCCATGTACCTGTGAGTATCCCTTTGCTACCAATATGGATTTGTACTTCAGAGGTGAACCATTAGCAGAAAATTTGGTTTTGTACACCCACTTACACTGAACTAGCTTCCTCCCCGGGGGAAGATCAACCAGCTCCCAAGTGTTGCTCTTCTGGAGTGAGATGAACTCTTCTTCCATGGATTTTTTCCATATTGGGTCATTTGATGCATCTTTGTATGCCTGTGGGTCTGATTCAATCATCATATAGCATTTCTCTGCAAACATAGGATCTTTCATGCACAGAGCACTCTCAAACTGAGATCTAGTCCTCCTAGGATCATTAGGATTTCCAGCTAGTTCTCTAGCTGCATGAATGGTCTTGGCTGCCCATTTTGGTATTGTAGGAATTTTAGGATCCGCAATTAAATCATAATTATCAGACATATTAGAATCATCATGTTCAACTATCTCTTCACTTACATTCAGAGGTTCTGGTGGTGAAGAGGAATCTGCAACTTCCACTGCTTCTAGGGGCTCTTCTTGAAACTAAACACACCTTTCAATGAAGGCTTTGTTTGTGCTCAAATTGATCAAATTGTAACCTTTTTAATATTCATAGTACCCAACAAATATAAAATCTTGTCTTTGGGGATGCAAATCCTTCCTCTTTTCTGTTGGAATTCTAGCCCAAGCTCTTGAGCCAAAAATCCTGAAATGGGTCACATCTGGCTTGTGCCCACTCCATGCTTTGAAAGGAGTCATACCATAAATTTGTTTATGAGGCACCCTATTCTATATATAGGCTACATAGTTTATATCTTTTCCCCAAAACTTTGGTGGCAAAGTCTTAGCCTCCATCATGCAGGTTGCCATCTCTTTCAGTGATTTGTTCTTCCTCTCAGCAACACCATTCTGTTGTGGTGTGTAAGGGATAGAATGCTACATCTGAGTACTTGCATCTGCACAATATTGAATGAAATCAAACTTGACATACTCACCACCATTGTCAGATCTGAGGACGTTGAGTTTCCTCCCAGACTGGTTTTCAACCAAAGCCTTAAAGACTTTGAAGAGGCCAAAAACTTCAGACTTGTGTTTCAGGAAGTAAACCCAGCAATACCTGGAAAATTCATCTATGAATTTCAATGCATATTTGGCTTGAATCATTGAAATATGAGGAAATGGGTGAGCAACATCACTATGGATCAACTTAAGAGGTGCAGAGGTTCTCTCATGACTAGCTTTCTCAAATTTATGCTCTGGGTGTTTTCCTAAGATGCAACCTTGACAGACTCCTTTCGGAAACTTAATCTTTGGTAACCCTATGACCATTCATTTTTCACTAAGATTATAAATATACTTGTAATTAAGGTGGCCAAATATTTCATGCCAAATCTTGCTTTCCTCATTATCATGAATCAGAAGAGCAGAGGGGTTTGAGTAGGGTAGGAAGTGTGATAACATGTATACCTTCGAAGTGTGATTTGCAACTCCTTTTGCAATGACTTTACCTCTTGAGATCTCTGTGATCTCAAATTCATCAACAAATAATATGACCTTATGTGGAGACCCTGTGTGGGTCATCTAGTACACTGATAAGAGGTTAGAGGCAAGACCTGGAACATACAATACATTACTGAACTTACCATGGTCAAGATCAATCCTCCCTTTGCCCAAACTTTCAGTGAGAGAGTCATCTCCCAGTACAATTGGTGGACCTTTTGACATGTCAAGTGAGGTGAATGCCTTCTTGGTCGAAACCATATGTCTTGAAGCTCCAGAATCAATGATGAAACTAGGTAAGCTTGATGTGCCAGCAACCAATGCATGAACTCTCTCTCTGTCTTCTAAATTTGATCCTCCTTCCCTATTCTTTGAGCTATCTAGAAGGGAGATTCCATTATTCTCTATGATTTTGGTCAGCATGTCAATTTGATTCTTCATGCAGGAGCTTTCAGAATGGTTTCCCTTACTGCAGTATGTGCACTTGCTCATTTTTTCTTTGTTCTTCTTCTTTTGGGTTCTTTTTGGAACCTTGAGGCTCCTCTGGAGACTTGTTCTTGTCTCTCTTTTGCTCAAGTGGATTTTTAGCTTTCTTCTTACTTTTTGAATCCACCCTCGAATCTCCAGCAACCAAAGCTTGGTCTTTGGATGGTTTGATGGTGCCAATCATCACCAATTTATCTTGTTCTTGTGTGAGATATTCCATGAAATCTACAAGGCTAGGCATTTTCCAGGCTCGAGCTGTCAACTTTGTGGCATAAAAGGTAAAAAAAAACACTGAATAGTTAGGGCCAAGCTTCAAGAGTATGGCCAAAACCAGTTGCTCATCCTTCTTTTCGGTCCCACATTGTTTTAGATGCAAAACAAGTGCTTTGAACTTGGAAAAATAGAGTTGTATGGATTCAAAGCTATTAGGACTCAGGGAGATCAATTCATTTTCAATTTGATGTCCCCTCATCTCATTTGTCTTACCAAAAATATCAACAATATTCTCCCATACTTCATTTGGTGATGTCAATCTATCAAGATGGAAAAGGAGGTCTCTGGATATGCTCAGACACAGGAGACCATAGGCCTCATCCCTCATGTTGTGGCATTTAATATTCTCTGTAGCTGCATTGGGCTCTGCTTCTATTGCCATAGTCACTCTATAGAGTAATTTCACTCTCAACAGTATCTCCATCTTTTCTTTCCATTCAAATAATTTAAATGGAGTCAAGATGATCTTCTGAGATTAATCCATAGCTCAGAAATTGTCCCTTGAGTCAGCAGAATGCTCCCAGTCAATGATGTCAAACCTGCAATACAAATTGGAAGGATAGAAATAAATATACAAAGGCTCTGATACCATGTGGAAATTGAACCTAGGTGTTAGAACAATTACACTCACAACAATTGCCAATTACACATGCAAATTACTCACAAAAGGAGACTGAATATGGAGCAAAACAGTAATCTATATTGAATAAGTGTACAATATCCAAACCTATGAATTCATAGGCTACTGAAATAAATAATTACATGAGATATTTGAATGAATAAGGATTCCATTCAAATTTGGTCAAAAGCAGGATTACTAAATCTAAGCAAATCCCCCATAGGTGCATAACGCAGTTTCCAAATCTGTTTAGGAGCTCACAAATTGGAAAAATCAATTAGGAAATATAATAGATGGTGGAAGGACAAATAATACATGATTTTAATAGGAGAAAAGAGTGGAGGATGATGATGACAAAAAACAAGTTAACTTCACCTAGTCAAACTTTCCCAATTGCCTTAAAACTCAGAAAAAAGCAGGTAATAAAGCAGAAAAAGCAGACATGCACTAGGGAGGCCAAGAATAAAGTAGATTTGATTCCAAGTGGTTTCCCAAGTGCTCCATGACTCAAATTTAGAAAGTTTGACCACTATGGATGTGTGGAGGAGAACTTGCATAAGGTGGAATATGGAAACTAGGCAAATAAGAAAAAAATTGGATTAATTAATGTCTAAGGTAGATAAATATGGCTTGATTATTCTAAAAACTAGCAATATAAAATCTACCAGCAGAGATAATATATATAGGATTTGTTTTGATTAGTTCTAGGTCTTGGAAATAAATTTCAATATAGAAAATAAATTGCAGAAATGAATTTAGAAAAATGAAACCCTTAAATATTTAAACATGAGATAATTTGCAGAAATGAACTAGAAATAAAAACCTCTAATAGATAGCACTAATGGTGCTTATCTCATTATAAATACAATATATTAAGAAAAACTATTTAAAAGGAAGGAAGGATAACCTAAATATTCTAAGGAAATACATATGCTAATAAAGAATGATATTAAGAAACACAAAACCTCTTATAGAAAACCTTAATCCTTGGTAAAATATTTATATCTGTTAGTACACAATGAGTCCAATCTGCAAGTGTGTTTAAAGTAGCAATGCAAAAAGGATAATCCTAGATTACAACAGACTAATACTAAATAATTATTCAGAAGTCAATCTATTTCATAATAGTAAGACTAGTACAATATGTAAGGGAAAAATCAAGAACCTCATACCTGCAAGAGGAAGTTGCTTCAATGGCTAAAAAACTTCACACTCAAATACACAACATTAACAAATTCACAGGTAAATATGACCTCTGTATACATAACCAAATCACTTGGGAGCTACCACGTTGTACCCAACCATGAACCAGAACCTTTTCTGGTTTAAATCCGGATCCCCCCAAGCTGGTTCCAACATGCAAGTAGCATAGAGCTCCTTAGGTAAGGAGTCCCTAATTGGGATATCAGGCTCTAAATAAGTTCTCATTTTTCCTCTTGAGAAAAATGCTCTCCAAGAACTCTCTTGAGATTAATCAGGAAGAATATGGAATCATCAAAAAGATGGAATATCCCAAAGCCTCTATTTGGCTTGGGTTTTTATAGGCATACTTTTCAGTCAAAGGGGTAGTTAAATCAAGAATCATTTGATTTCTTGATATAACCATTTTATTTAATTTAGGAAGTTTTAATATTTAACTTAGGAACTTTTAACTAGTTCCTATTTGGACTCTTGTGGGTATTATAATCTTTAATTACCTTTAGTAATAGTAATAATATATGGGCCTTTATTTATTTATTATAGCTATTAGTATTATTACTATGCTTACTCTTTATACATACCATGTATAATATATATATATATATCATTTGTTAACATTTTGTCTTTAGGTATCATATAACACGATCCCTAAACTTATGACACTTTCTTTATTAAGGCCTTCAAGTAGGTGGTTAGGTCTACTAGGCTAGGAAACTCCAAACCTTCTTGCATGTTGGATTCCATCGTATAACATGGTAGTTCTTCAGTAGTTGATGAGATACAAAAATTTGAAATTTCATTTAATCATCTAAAAATAATTCAAATGAGATCAATTTTTTATTCGAGTCATTTTCACTTGACATAATTAATTCTTTTCAGTAAATCCCAATGCTTATCTAGATCCCATACTCAACGCTAAAAATAAGGAGTTACAAACTTAGTGCAGTTCCAGAGCTCCTTGCTCAATACTAATGCTATGATGTACTTGTATGATACACCTAGGGATACAATGGCCAAGGATCCGATGTTCCAGATCCTATGCTCAACATCAACTTGGAAGGCTCCAATGGTTATTCCCAACACTTCCAATTTATCTTTTTACATGCTTCAGAGCTTCATGCTCAACAAAAAGGTTCTCATAGCTCATGTGCTCCAAATATTATCTCTCAAAACAATTATAAACACTCATGTGCTATGGAGCTTCTTGCTCAACATAAACATCAAATACCCATGTGATCTAGAACTCCTCACTCAACAAAAAATTTCTCGTCAATCATGTGCTTTAGTGTCCACGTCCAACACATAAAATCTTGCATGAAACATATGTAACTGGATTACTCCCAATATAAAAAAAAAATCATCATGTTCATTTGCAGTGTGGTCTTCTACCCAATATACCAACTAAACATCAAAGTAACATCATAATAAATGGGGCATATGCCCATAAGTGTTCAGTCAAAATTCAGGATATTACATGCATGTGTTTTATATATATCCAAAACTTTTTTTGTCTGAAACCGATTGATGAATCCTGGCCTATATTTTATTGCATGCGATGGATGATAGTGGATCTATGTTTCACCTATATACAGATCTTATTTTGATTTTACAAGAATTACTCTTCCTACGCTTTGAATAGTTCTAAATTGTGTGAATACTTTACATTGTCTGCAAGCATTGAATCATAATGCTTTTCCTTGTCTGGGTTGAGGATAAACATTTAAGCCTTTCCTACTAGCTGAATGATAAAATTTTCCTAGTATTTGATTTTAAAAATGGATTTATAGATCTATGTAACATGTATTTATGGCCTTCATTTAAGTAAATATCTGGAATGTGTTTTATTTCCTAGGTTTTGGATTGTATTTTATTATTATTAAATGGATCTCTTTATAGGTCTTGATTTTTGTGATGAACCCCTTCCTATTTGGATGGTATTTCTATTTATTCATTTGATTAGAATAGCTAAAAGTATTAATCATTTGGGGCATCTTTGCTTTGATAAGGCATGGATGGTTCAATGCATTTTGGGTCTGCTTTGGTTAGTTTGAAGCAAAGAGACTGGAGGATTTTCTTTTGGTTTGATATTGTTTGTGATGTAAGGATCCATGGGTCTGCATGGTTGATCTTTATTTTTGACATATTTTCTATTTTACTAAAATTGTATAAAATTTAGATCTATCTATTGTGATGGATCTAAACTTTTGTTCCCAAGCCTTTGATTGATGTTTATTATCTAAGTTTGAAACATTGTCTGCGTTTATATAAAGTCTTAGTATGTATTTATTGATATGATATGCTCTAGAAATGTATGGTTATTTGGGATTGTTGCAATCTGGGCCTCATTTGATTTTTCTATTAAAAAATTTAAACATTACCAGAATGAGGTTCTACAAATTTTCTTATCATAGTAATTGAGGATAGTGCATACTCTTTATGTTTCTTTTTTTCTTTCAAAGTCATGGTTATATTAGTAATGAGGAAGTTATGCATCGAAATTAGATTTTTGGCAGTGAACAACCATGGTTTCACAATAGAAAAGACTAAAACTGTCTAATGAAATATATGGCACTCACCTATCAAGAAGTTTGTGGTAAAGTGGTTTCAATGGAAGAATTGTTTTCAATGCTCAAACCCAGGTTCAAAACACCTTGAAGATATGCGGATATGCTAAAGTTCCCTGACATCCTCGTGGGCCCATAATGTGTAATTTGATATTATCATGTGAAACTAGGTGAGACCTAGGTCAATTTGGTAGAGTAGGTTTTGGTAATCAAGGCATAACAATCACACCAGATTATAGATATTCAACCACACTCTTTGGCTACACTTGGATCAACAATTCAGTTTTTGGTAGAGTGAACTGTTACAGAGAGAAATTCCTATGGATTGGGGTACCACAATAGACAACTTGACTCCAAAAATCAATCCTTTCCAATATGCAATAGAAATCAAATATCTAACACTAAAGGATTAGATCTCGTACCTTATTCCAGATGGTTGAAGTAGATCCACGTTGAGCTCTCCAACTTCAGCTTGAATTGATAAATCACTTCCTCAACAACAAGTAAACAAGAAAAGCATACTATATATGTTGGTGTTAGATCTATTCTAACATATATAATCAACAGTGTATAAGCGTTTGGAATCATCAATGGATAAAATATTCATTCAAACATACATTATTGGATAGGAAAAGATATTTCTATTAATATAAAATCAGAGATTGCAATGGATACAACCTCTATCGGCACATCTGTGAATCAGAGAAACTGAATCCTCCACTTGGGCCTCCACCACCTCAATCCTCCATCTCTCGATAGCAAGCTCACAAGAAAAAGGTAAGCTTGGGAAGAACATAAAAGTGCTCCAGGGGACAAAGGGATGCAGACTCAAGCACAAGTTCCGGCAACAATGGACTATAGTTTCTTTGCTCTCAATTCTCTCATATGCCTTCAATGTACCATAGAGTTCCTGATATAGATTTTCAAAGGGGTAATTAAAGGTTGAATCTGAACAATATCAAGGCATAGGGAAGGCTAGGAGTCAAGTGATTCAGATCCATCTCAAAGAAAACTCCAAAAGGATTTGGATTATGCACACATCCCAATGTATGAAGTTTTAGGGGTCAAACCCGCATATATATGCGATTATAGGTTTAAAAGTTGCATGTATTAATTTTCACATGTTTTTAGGGATGGTCAAGGAAACATCAAAGGACAAAAAATGGTCCAAAGGGGCTAAGGAGTTTGCAGAGGGACAGGGGAAGGCCATACCAGTGTGATTCACCTGGAGTGGTAAAATCAGCTATAACAGATGCCCCCTAATGTGTGAGGTCAGAGGGGTCATACGATGGCTGAAATACATTATAAGTCCATCCCAGAAGTGGAGTGATGAAGGATCCCAAATGGAAGACTAGCCACCCAATTAGCATAGTACAATGATACAACTCTGCACATAACTGCACATACATACATCAGTCTCGGATACATAAGAGTATAATGGCCATGAATAGGCATGATACAAGATATCACATAAGTGGTCATCGCCATGTATAATATACAAAGATCAGAATATCCATGATGAAGATATACAAAGGACCATGATCTGCATGATGGCTGAATATATATAATAGATAAAGATCTCCATAATGGCTGGAAATGTCTGACATATACTGGAATCAAGTCATGAGAGCTGAAATCTCATGAACACTGGCATGATCAAGGATGTAGCATATATGATATGCCACCAATCTGGAAGGTCTTCTACACAAATCGCTATGAGTACATGTCCTACTATGTGAATAGAGGTGTCGAGGTCGAACATAGTAGTCCATCGTCTGATTACCGGTCATTGATGTATACCATTAACAGACGCGAGATCACCCACTGATAATGAAAATGGGAATCAAGGTACTAGAGTGAAAACTAACAAGTGTGAATAAATGTGTTGAGGTTGAAAACTTGAGAGGATCCATCGATTAGGGGATATTAATGTATTCCCAACAACTATCGATGGCAAGAGAACTTGCCACTGATGACTGCAAGTCTCAAGGAACTAAAAAATGACTCTAGATTCCAATCGTAGAATAAATGATCTGAAGTCGATGGGATGAAATCTGTTGGAAGGAGGGCATTAATGCATCCCCCATCATCCAATGCAAGGTACTCAGCAAAGCTGTATAGTGTGGAAGGACTCAATCATAAGGTGCACGAACCAGTAACTGTTCCGGGAATGGCCGACATGCAAAATTAGATAACTGAGGAATGGTTGACTCAGGTTTCAACTTCCTTCGAACAATAGCATAATAGCGAATGGTGACTAAATAGAGGCATCATAGACTCGATATAAAAAAATGGGACATCTCTGCGACACAGGAGGCATCAATAGAGGCTCCATGGGGACTGGAAGCTTAACCAGTCGGTGGATATAAGTTCAGATAAATGAGTATAGCTCCTAAAGTCAAAATACAAACCCAACAAATGGATGTGATATACAGTGCTCTGTTCGAAGGCGACACAACTTGAAAGCTACCAAATATAACATCTTTCGTTGTCTGGATTTTTGATTTTTTGATTTTTTTTTGGACTTTTTCAAATATTTAAAAAGATTGAAAAAGAATAAAACTGCTTTATAGTTATAGACTAGGAGGAGACGAGTGTAAAATGGGAAAACAAACTAGTTCCAAGCAGTGGAACATACCTATGCTCAATGCAAAGACACATGTGTAGGATAGCGACACTCGGGAGAAAATCCCCTCCCGGTAAAAAGGGAATCAAGCTGCAAAGGATATATAAAATGGCTCTGCATGGCTAGACATGAGACAAGCTCAGGCTATATGGCTAAAACGCAATGTTAGGGAAATTGGCATAAAGCTCAATAAGGTAGGAAAAGCTCATGATAATGCAATTACAACTTGACATAAGGGAGTCTTGAGGGAAATAGGCTAGCAAAATATCAAGAGGAGTATGAGGCTCTTGCGAAATGTCATGGCAGTACTATACAATGGACTCCCACACCCTAAAGGACAAAATGTCAGCATGGACACCAAATGCAAATAAGGTGCTAACTAGGGTACCCATGTAAGGTCAAGCTCTACCACTCATACCATGCCACTTCTAAAACAACAAGAAGTTTCTGTGACATAATAGAGTGGGTTCGTACCTAAGGCTATGATGAAATGGTCATAAGGTCATGCAAAATGCAAACGGTGATGAAACCTAACCTATATGCTAGTTTAGACATGATACGTGAGATCAGCATGAATGGGTCAATCCAACGGGTGAAACGACACTCAAAAAGGTCACCTACATCATAAATTATGTCAAAAACGGTCCAAAATGATTAGAAATGGTCCAAACTATAGGAAAGGGGGTAAAATTTTTCAAAAATTTGAAAAATTTCTATAAATAGTAAAAAATTCAAAACATTATAAAACATTTGAAATTTTTACCCAATTGAGCTCAGATTTTCAACAGCGAATTCCAGGAGATCCAGCCAGCAGAATCCACTATCGTTTCTTCCAGGTACTTACCCATGCTCTTCTCTTCCATTTTAATGCAATTTTTATCAAATTCCATGGTCATTTGCGATTTCTAGGTCAATCCAAAAAAGGTGCTATAGCCCATGCTGAAATAAAGGGTCTTTCCACATATAGGGTTGGATATACGTGGAAAATTCCCTCACAGTCACATACATACATGGCTGCTTGGAAAACAGTCACGTATGCAGCCATGCGTGAGGTTTTTTAAGTATTATAATGGGAAAACTTGCAATTTTTTGTGCAGGATGGTCCTAGAATGGAGAGAACATGAACATGGTGATGTGGAGGAGGCAGTAAGGACCAATATAATGGCTCAACAAGTTCTACATGCATGTGGGCTCTACAAATTTTGGTGTCTTGGTGGCTTGAGGGCCAAACCAAGACTATTGTAGATGCTAGTGGATTGCTGGGATCCAGACTCTGAGTCATTCCAGATAGATGGAATGTCCCTCACCATAGAGGTGGAGGACATATACTTTGTTATTGGACTTTCCCGATGGGGGGGAGTAGTGAACCTACGTTCTCGCGAGCCTGGAGGTGGCCTGACTATAAATGAGTACATTGTGGTGTACTGCTATCCAGACACAGAGAAGGTGGGAAGTCAGATCCCAACCAACTCTATATAGGTGCTGGGCCTAAAGGCCATCCTATTGACACTAGGAAGGATAGCAGGCTTGGATTCACTCCACCAAGCCTCGTTGCCTCTGATGTTCTATGCCGTGGAGTGCATGCGACCCACAATATATGACTGGAGCACTACACTACTGAGCAACATGAAACATCATCTCAGTGAGTGTAAGATGGGAAGAGTTTGAAACTTCAGTTTCAGCAGCATACTGAGCACATTTTTCTTCGAGCGTGTTCTAGGATTGAGCCCCAGAGTTGATGTTCATCTACACGGGGTTTGAGATCCAGCCCAAAGGTGTTTTGTAGATGAGATGTGCAGACTGGGGGGAGGTAGGGTGTCCAACCCCTATCTAGTTGAGTTCTTTCCATGGTGGCGATGACAGATAGTTTCCATCGATGTCTACCCCTATTTGGGGATTGATTTCTGGGGGGACCCGGACATGCCGCTACCACCAAGATCGGCATACGGTGACATAGGTAATGAATCTAGACCCTATCCTTAAATTTTTTGAGTTATTTAATTTTTTTGTGTTTTCTAATTATATGGAATCAAAAGACATATTTTTTGTGCGACAATACATAGTGACATCTTCCATTTGCATACATCCTGAAGGCTTCCCTCATCATAGACATAGGGGAAGAGGAGACGATATCATGGGTGTGGATGTGGAGTGGACACTCAAGAGCATTCATACCAACTTTGTGAGGCTGACACATAGAGTTCCCATGGCGCAAGTTGAGGACTTTCCTAAGGCTATGCAACACTAGGTGGTGGGTGTACCATGAGCATGGGTGCAATTATTTCGATGGCTAGCTAGAGCCGTAGTGACCTTCCATGATCACAACCCCCCTCCTCCTCCACAGGCTTAGATACCTGGGAGTGATACATTTTGTATTACCGTGTATTATATTTTGGTGGGAGATCCCCATTTTTGTATCATGACACTATGTATTACCACATTTTGGATGTTTATAATTTTTTTATGATGATCGGTTTATTTATTTACATGTGTAAACATTTGTGTTTATGATGAATTTACTGTGTATGAAGCAAATGCCAATCTAACACGTAGTTAGCATATGAGTCAGCAACTTGATTATTAATTCTTGGAATATGTATGTATGTTATATTGTCAAATTAGCATTCTAATAATCTCACACATAAGAATCTTCTTAATAACATCGGATCTCTAACATGGTACAAACCATTAAGCTGTGACACTACTAACTCCGAATCAAGACGTACCTCAAGAGAGAGAACACCAAGTAAAATGGCATCCCATAGAAGCTCAATAACGACACTATATTTAGCAAAATTTTTTGAAGATGGCCGTAAACATATGCCTCCTAAAGACAGTACCTGACCCATAGAAATATAAATCACCCAAGTAGCAGAGGCTGAGTGTTGAGTGTGACGGCTCGCACCATCCATGAATCCTATGTAGGTGCAAGATTCCATTGACATATGCCAAAAGAAACGAAAAATAATCACAAACCCAATCACTATAAGAAAAAGACCTAACTATGAAAAACTGTACAATAATATACAATAACCAACCTTGGCTGAAAATCATGCATATTACTTCTTGAGATAGAGCCCATTTCTAGGCTCCACCAAGGCCATTCCCTCATAATCCACTAACTCATAAGCGCCCTTCTCTAACACACATTTGACGATGTAAGGACCACGCCACATGGGGTTAAACTTTCCTAACCCCAAAGGTTCCTTCAGTTGATCCCACAAAAGGACCAATTCTCCCTCACTAAACCTCCTTGGATGGACAGACTTATCATACTGGACCTTTATGCGACGTTTATTTACTTCTAGAGCCACCAAGGCATCTCGATGCTACTCATCAAGTTGCTCAAGGTGGACCAAATGCTCCCCCAATGGTGAAGTGTCTGGTAATAGTTCTACGGATGGCTTCAAAGAAGGAATCTCGCATTCAACTGGCAATACCAACTCCACTCCATGTACAAGTTGATATGGAGAAAAACCCGTGGCAGTCTTAATAGCGGTTCTATATGACCACAAAGTAGGATATAACATAATGTGCCAATTATTCTTATTTTGTGCGATGATTCATTAGAGAATGGATTTGAGTGATTTGTTCACTACTTCTACTTGTCCATTTACTTGAGGGTAGTAAGAGGAGGAATGCTCTTTCTTGTACCCTAAATTTGATGCCAACTCCTCCATCATACGATTCTGAAAGTGTGAGCCATGGTCAGTGACAAGCTCTTTCAGGATCCTGAACCGAGTAATAATCTGGTTGAATACGGAGTGCATGGCTGTCTCACCATCGGATTTAACTGTAGGCATAGACTCAGCCCATTTTGTGAAGTAATCAAAATCCGCTATGATATGATGATGCCCCCATGTTAAAGTTGGGTTGCAATCCATAAAATCAATCTCCCACTTAGTGAAGGGACCGATGGTGATGATGGGATGTAACAAAGCAGGTTTTGAGTGCATATTATATGCAAACACCTGGCAAGGGTGGCACCTCTTGACAGCATCAACACAATCCTTAAAGATCAACAGCTAGAAATAACCCGCTCTTAAGATTTTTTGGGCTGTAGAAAGCCCAGATAAATGACCACCACATGCCCCTCTATGGAAATCATTCAACACTACCTCAGCCTCCTCATGAGTTAAACAACATTGTAGAATGGAATCTACCCCATGGCGGTACAAAGTGTTATCCACTATGAGGTAATTCTTCGACACGTGATGTAATACTCGTCATTCATCCCGTGAAAGGTGAGTAAGGACCTTCAGTGTTTGTAAATATATAATGTTATCCCCATACCATGGGTCTAAAGTTGAGATTAAGAAGATGTGTTCATCGACAAACATATCTTCACAAACCAACTCCTCGGCCTCACTTGGAAAATCTGATATAAGCTCTAAAAAAATTAACGATTTCTTCGATTTTTCCAAAACAAACTCAAGATCGAAGTCTTGTAGGATGACAATACATTTATTATATTTTCCCCCAATCATCCTTCGAGTGAGGAAAAATTGAAATGGATTGACATGGGCTACAACCAAGGTCTGGCGAAGGAGAATATAATGTCTCAACCGTTGAACCACATGTACGGTAGCTAAAGCAAGCTTCTCAACACGAGAATAGAGATTCTCTACGTCAATAAGATTCTAGCTCAGATAGTATATGACATGATCTTGCAGCTCCTCATCCTGCTGAACCAAAACCATACCAATCGTATCCATGGACGCGGCCACATAAAGTAGAAAATAACGGCTATAGTCTGGGGGACTAATCACCAGGGACAATGCTAGGGATTGCTTGAGTGCATCAAAGGACTCTTGGGATCGCTCATCCCAGCAAAAGGTGGTGTCCTTCTTCAAAATACGCATGAATCCTCTAGTCAAATTGGAAAAATTGACAACAAATCTTCGTAAAAAAATTTCCATGCCTTGCAAACATTGAAGATGAAGAATATTTTTTGGGGGAGACAACTAAAGTATTTCCTCTACCTTCAAAGCGTCGACTCTTATACCCTCTTTAAAAATGATGAATCCTAACAAGTGACATGACTTCACACAAAAGATGCACTTGTGAGGGTTTAACCTGACCAAATAATGGTGTCATCTTTCGAATACCAATCTCAAATGATAGGAATGATGCATTATCATACGAGAATGAGCAGCAAGGTCATCCAAAAATAATTCAATAATTGATTTGAGATCATGGAAGATCAAGGTCATGGACCGCTGAAAAGTAGCTTCGGCGTTCTTAAGGCCAAAAGGCATTTTTTGATATGTAAAAGTTCCCCAAGGACAAATAAATGCAGTCTTGTGTTGGTCCTTAGGTTTAATTTGTATCTAATTATATCCGAAAAAGCTGTCCATGAAGGAAAAAACCTCGCTACCCACACACTCATCCAAAATCTGATCAATAAATGGTGTGGGGAAATTGTCCTTAGGACAAGCACAATTCAAATCACAGAAATCAGTACATATGCGGATCGATCCCTACTTCTTATCAACTGGAATGTGGTTTGAAACCCACTCCATCAAGGGAATGGTATAGATAAAATAGAATTTCAACAGTTTATTTATCTCTGCCTTAATCATGGGTGCTTTCCTAGGATTCACCGCACACAAACCTTGATGAAAAGGCTTAGAGTTGGGATAAGTATTAACCTCATGTTCGACAATACGAGGGTCGATACCTGGCATTTCATCATAAGACCAAGCAAATATATCATGGAATTATTTAAAAAACTTGGTGTATTCTTGAATCTCAGCATGGGAACATTCCGCCCCAATATAAACATTCTCTATCCTGCCAAGATCATGAGAGATATTGATAGGAATCGTTGGAGATATATTTTCCATGTTTCCATCAACCATCAGACTAGGAGAGCTTAATGGAACCATAGTACTACCAATTCTCTCACTAAGAACCTCCCTAAAGTCCTCACACTCTAAGTGATCAATCTCAGGAAGAAAGTAAGATCTATGATGGAGTTCTTCCCATGGTGGCTCAACTCCCGACATGGCCTCAATAATCGCTTCATTTAAAGGGAAAACACTATCAAGGTAGTTGTGCGCGTGAGAAAACTATACTTCCCATGGAGGCAGTACATAAGGGTCCTCCTCCTCCATCCATGAAGAGGAAGGACTGGGCTTTGCAACACACTCAAGATTAGCTTGATAAGCTACCATAGTTGCAGGAAATGGAATATCCGTCACGATGGGCTCACTCGGAGTACTCAGTGTAGGAAGAATACAAGGATCTTCCATATGACTCATGTGAAAAGACACCAATCTCATAGATGTCGAAGCCTCACTGGAATTAGACCCTATCATAAGGATCGATGCAGGACAACTAAAATTTCCCATGAGGGATGGATACATGCCCACACCCACACTCCTAGTTGCCGGCTGAGAGTGCTCAACGATCGGGATTGAAGTTCTTGAGGATGCGGTAATCGACAGATTATTGAATGATGTTTGATCAATCATGACTATCTTCTTGTTAAATGGAAAGCACACAATACGAAATAGGGAAGAAGCTATGGCTTGCATACTGTACATCCAATTCCTACCCAGCAAGAGATTGTAGTCAAGGGGTGCATCAACCACCTTGACCTCTATCGCAACGGTATTCCATCCCAAACGGACCTCAAGGGAAGGAAGGATCCTGTGCGGCCTAAATGATCTTCCATCAAACACAGTTAACATGGTCGCTGATTTAGACAACTCAAGGGAACCTAAACCCTTCCAACATGATAAAGACATTATAGAAGCAGCAATGCCTTCGTCAATCACAGTGCACTTGACACTCATGTTAAGACATTCTACGTGAATCAAAAGAGACACATAGTAAGGAAAGCGAGGCTAAAGTCTTGGGGTTTCAAATTCAATCACAGAGGAAGAATTATCATCATTCACACCAAGGGCAGAAAGAAAAGCCTTCCTTTGTGAAGGACAACTCTGAAGCACTTCCAGTGCAGACATCGCACTAGTAGTGCGGCCCAAATCCTTGACAACTGAATAGTTCTGGGCGGCTTAGGAATTAGGATTGTGACCCAAATGCTTAAGGACTCCCTTAGGAATGCAAGGTGCAGCTTCAGGTTTATCCACAGGTTTCTCAATACACAAAGGAGACCCTGGTGGATCAGGTTCCTTTCCTGGGCTGGGTTGTGACGAACCATAGTCTTTCGCATGGGTCACAACTTTCGTAGCACGTAGCATGTTAACACAGCCATGACCACTACCCTCCAGCAGATCTTGATCACCACTAGACTGATCATGGGTCCTCGAGCTCATATTTTGATTGTGAGGTAAAGGGTTAGTCAGCACAGCTGGGCCCTATGCCAAGAATCTCGAGGCTTCATCGATATGATGGCATAAGTAAGTGAGGTGATTGTCCTTACACAACTTGTAAGGGAATTTAACCTTACGTTTATCTTGCTTGTCTCCCCCTAGCATTACAGGCATTCTTGTCATTATTATTATCATTTTCATTCATATTCCCACCCTTACGATTATTCTTACCCTTCTTTTTATTCCGTCTGGGTTACTGGTTACCCTTCTAGTCCGACGATTGTACTGAAAGCACACTCGTCGTTTGGGTGGGTTGAGATGAAGCCATGGCTTATCATGAAGTAGATTGGTTGATTGACAATTGACTAACTTGTTTTGCAACTAAATCCATAGGCTTAGTGCTCACACAACCTACAATGCCATTGGCATGTGGTCTAGGTTTAACTTTGGGGTCGAAACTAGAATGCAAAGCATTGGGAATAATCTCATATAACAAACCGGACTGAGCATAAATCGAATCCAATTGCTACACCCTAAAAATCACGTGTTCCTCATTTTTTACTTTGAATGTAGAAACATCCTTCACTATATATGGCAATAACGACTTAAGGAACCATTTGAGGAGGAATTCCAGTGGTATAAAGGCTTTAATTAACCTCTTCCATCTATGCCACTCTTGGATATGATCCAAGATATGTGTGGATTTATCTTCCTGAAATGTCAACAAGATTTTAGTACCAACGTCATAACGCACTGGTAGCTAGAACTGGTTAAGAAAAGTCATTGCTAGGTCATCGAACAAAGCAAATTCCCCCCTAGGTAGCTCTATATACCATTTTGCGGCAGGCCTTGTAAGGGTGTTTTGAAACAGCCTTAAACAAATGGGGTCTTGGTGTAAGGAATTCAAAGAGCACCATAGGTGGAAGGTAGTAACATGTTTTCTAGGATCATCTCCCAGTTTACCCTCAAATTTGGGTATGTCCGAGGGAATCTTAGTAGGGACAGCCGGCAAAACTAGGTCATGAGCTACAAGATCGTTTGCCAATCTCGACAAGTCAGGAAGATTCATGTTACGAGCAAAGAGATCCTAGGATGATGAGGTTGATGGACCGCTCCCTGATAGTTTTGATTCACATAGGTCTAATTACCACCATGGCCTTGGCCATAGTGCCCTCCTCCCATTTGACCCGTATAGGGTGCCATGGAAGCACCATAGTGTGGTGTCCCTTGACTATTCGTAGTTACAAAGCTATAATTTGGAGAGTAAGTAGGTTGTTGATACCCGCCCCCATAAGGTGAAGAACCCTGTCCATACTAGGTCCCATAATAGGGTCCACAAGTCATCTCATGAGATGTCCCATGAGACACTCCATAAGTAGGAATATATGTTCCAGAAGTAGGAATGTGACCTATATAAGTATGACCATGACCTCTCGAAACCATGGGAGGTGCATGTACCTAAGACATAACCGATCTAGTAACCACGGTATGGACCTGACTCATAGTAATGTTTCAGCCTAAAGGACCACATGAATGAGGTGGAGGGTGAACATTCAAAGAACTAGGGAAAAAGGACAAACGGATCTATGTAATTATATATGTACTATTCCCTATAGTCACTTGTCTTGGATCTGGTATCCTAATAGGATCACTAACACTAGAACTAAGAGGAATATGTGATGTAACGTCCACCACCAGGATGGAAGGTGCAATGTGACTAGTGCTCCCAAACCTCTCCAAGTGGTAAGGAATGAGAGTGCTCCCATGCATAGTGTTATGTTCAAACTTAGATTTGACATGAAATGTCAAATCATGTGTGGGAAAACCAGACATACCATAACTACCATAACTAGTGCTCACGGGTTCAAAATGAGTCTCATCATCTCCGGCATTCCATACTGGCGATGCGTCAATGGGGAATCAACCCTAGAGTAAGTAGGTCTATCATGAAAGGTTCCTATATCAGAAATCACAAGACCTAACTCGGTCAAATCGGGTGAAGGATCATAGTTAAGAGTAAACTCCCCATATTCCACATGAATGGGAGAAGGTGGTTCAGGAATACCTTCCATATGGTCTCACATGGTGTGTGAATCAATGTGCGAAGTAGTCAACCTGGACTGTCTATTTCTGTCTCCCAAAGGAGGAGGAGATGTAGAAGGCAGAAGTCCTGCTAAATGACAAGAACGGTGAGGAGCTGCACCCGAATCCAAAATGACTCAAAAAATATAAAAGACTCTCTATCTACGCAAACCCTAGGCAAGCTATCATGCACAGAGCAATCACCAAGAAAATATAAAGCCAAACACAAGAAATCAAGGGTAGGATAAGTGAGCTCCTGAATGAAGCAGGTATGTCTCTCCTAGAGAGTCTTGAGACTCCCATACACAACAAGCGAAGGTACATAACCAATTATTGTGGTCCTTAGCTTCAACGCATAAAGCGACTATGTTGTTTGATCCCAACCTAGCTGGGACACCCACAGAATAACCCCTGCAAAGTACCCCCTCTATATCCTAGGTAAGTTCACTAATGTCACATCAATATAATCAATGCTCAAGAAAACAGTCGCAAGCGGGATTGACTGTATGGGCAGGGTAGCAAATCCTGAAACTCTTGAAAGAGACCATAGATACGAATACAATCCTAGAAATATCTCCGGTGCTACTCAGTTATGACTAGGGGTCATCCCAATCAATAACCGCTCACACTACCTCGTGCTTAACTCCCTTTTGAGAGGAGGATCCTGAGAAACACTGGTTATACCAAGCAATTTCACACACTCACCTGGACAGACACATACATGTTGTTGTTTAGTGGTTTTGGATATTTAACTCACAATGAACTATTCCAATACCCTAAAACCTAATCTTGTTGGTGAACCCTATCAAATAAAATAGTGTAGGTCATTTTAATTAAGCGTTGATTTTAATTGGATTTATTACTCAAAAGAGGTATATGGTTGTACAACTAATGGTCTTATGACACAACATGAAGTAAAATGCACACCGAACAATCAATGCAAATATATTATGTCCATGAAAAACAAGGTATGCTACTACGTGAAATGCACAATTTTCTTCAAATGATAAATGCAAGCTTTCCTATATGAAATCCTAACTAATACTCCAAAGCAAATCTAGTGGAAGTACTATGTGAAATGCATGATGATAAGCAAATATTTTTGGATTTTTTGAAATAAAAATGAGATATAAAAGTGCAAGAGTGATTCTACAACCCCCAGACTCTAAAAGCACACTCAAGCAACACTAAAGCAAAGCACTAATGTAAAAGAAATCTAATGCACTAATCCCAAAACAAAAAAATTGAAAATGCAATGACAAGAACATTCTTAAAAAATAAATTTACCTTAAAAAAAACGTCTCTGGTCAGAAACAGAGCTGTATGCTGACTCTGGAAGTATCAAAGGAGACTCAGGAATCATCAAAATTCACCCAGCAACCATTCAACTTCCTCTAAAAGGAAAAACTAATTCCATACGCGACTATTCGTAGTAAACCCGCGTGTGTACATGGAAATAGCAGTGAAACCCGCGTATATACGCGACTGTGAGTTCAAAACTCGCATATAGGAAGAAATGTGCATAAAAATAAAGGCAAATAGACAAGTTGAGACAAACCTCACACCAATCAGACACTACCAGGAAAACATGCCCCTAGACCCAACACAGAAATATGAGAAAAAGAGCAATTCAAAGTCATTGAATGCCGATAGAAAACCCCCAAAGGACAACTACTAGGATCTCCCCAATGGAGTCACCAATTCTGTTATGGAGAGAAATTCCTATGGCTTGGGGTACCACAATAGACAGCTTGACTCCAGAAATCAATCCTTTCCAATATGCAATAGAAATCAAATATCTAACACTAAAGGATCAGACCTCGTACCTTATTCCAGATGGTTGAAGTAGATCCCTGTTGAGCTCTCCAAATTCAGCTCAAATTGATAAATCACTTCCTCAACAACAAGTAAACAAGACAAGCATACTATATATGTTGGTGTTAGATCTATTCTAGCATATATAATCAACAATTTATAAGCATTTGAAATCATCCATGGATAAAATATTCATTCAAACATACATTGTTCGACAGGAAAAGACATTTCTATTAATATAAAATCAGAGATTGCAATGGATACAACCTCTGTCGGCACGTCTGCGAATCGAAGAAACTGAATCCCCCACTTGGCCCTCCACCACCTCAATCCTCCATCTCTCGATAGCAATCTCACAAGCAAAAGGAAAGCTTGGGAACAACACAAAAGTGGTCCAAGGGACAAAGGGATGTAGACTCAAGCACAAGTTCTGGCAACAATGGACTATAGTTTCTTTGCTCTCAATTCTCTCATATGCCTTCAATGTACCATAGAGTTCCTAATTTAGCTTTTCAAAGGGGTAATGAAAGGTCGAATCTGAGCCATCTCAAGGCATAGGGAAGGCTAGGAGTCAAGTGAGTTGGATCCATGTCAAGGAAAACTCCAAAAGGATTTGGATTATGCACAAATCTTGATGTACGCGGTTTTAGGGGTCAAACCCACGTATATACGCGATTATAGGTTTAAAAGTTGCGTGTATTAATTTTCACATGTTTTGAGGGATGGTCAAGGAAACATCAAAGGACAAAAAATGGTGTAAGGGGTCTAAGGAGTCTGCAGAGGGACAGGGGAAGGCCATACTTGTGTGTTTCACCTGGAGTGGTAAAATCAGCTATAACATAAATGATCATTGATTAGATGCACTACGATTTTTCTCTACATGAAGAATTATGCTCCTTAATTTTAATTTCCAAAATGAAACAAAATTTTATATGCTGTATAATTGGTTTTGCAGACTTAAATACTATATATGATAATTTGTTCTTGACCTCTAGCTATTTTAGGACTCATGCTTTAAAAGCGTGCTATTTTTTGGGTGAATTTCTACATCTCTTTTTCCTTCAATTTCCCATTTGATATTTGGTGGAGTGCTCTGTATTTTCCCATCAGAGATTTGGAGTAGTGCTTTGCGGTTGAAAGGAAAGGAGGGAGGCTTATCTATGAGATCAACCCAAGCTAGTATTAATGATGATATCTTTTGATTACAAGAATTTGGGTGTTTTGTTTAAGAAGGAAAAATAATAGTCAATATTCTTAGAATATTTTGTGGGCCTATGTGTATAAATGGCAGGATGATGTCTAAGGATATTCTGCCCATGCTCTATGTTTATTAAGTTTTGTATGTTTAGAGGCTTGTTTTTATTTCATACTTTGTGCTTGTTTGGAAAGGGAGAAAATCAAATTAGTCATAGTATGCTTTGTGGCTTACAACTGGGGAAGTCATGGACTTTATTTTTTTTCTTTAACCATATGAGTGTATTAGCTTGAGAAGTTGGACAAGGAACTCATTGTTCATATCTATGTGAATGTTAAGAATTATGACAGAGCCTGCTAGCTACTAGTTATTTTTGTTTTATTATATTTAAATGAAAGTTAGTGATTTGTACTATCATATGATATTGAGATATTTTGGGAATGGTTTCTTCATTATCATTTCTTCCTAGTGGATTCGTCACCCAGTTCGGGGGTGCTTCTAGGCGGGAAAAGCTATGCCAGATAGAGCCAATGGTTGGGAGGAAAAGTTGTAGGATGTTTTCAGTCGCCTTGGTTTCATTCATATTAGGGAAGTAACTATAATGGTTGATTTTATTTTAAGGAATGTATTTTATTATTTTATCTCCTTGTTAAGTAATGTTGTTAATTTATCATGATCCCATGTACATTTAACATGATCTTAAGGGTGGCTATAGAAGAAGGTTTCCCATCACTATCGGAGGATACATTGGTGAAATATTACTACATGGTATGCTTTTTATAAGTTATAAACCATTTACTATGGAAAGGTTTAGATATTTGCTTGAAGTATGATTTTGGTGTTCAAAATGTATATTTATGCCTCATTTACGGAAATGTAATAATAGGATCTTTGACATAAGGTGGATTTAGATAAGATTAAATGATTGTATTCTTTAGTATATTTTAGAATGGTTTTGACTCGATGTTAATAATGGTAGTAGGATTATAACATAGTTTGCTTCTGGTGGTTATGATTGTTGTTCTACAAGATTATAACTTTTAGGATTGATTACAGGATAATATGCAATGGACTAACAATATTAGTGTGGTTAAAAGTTTTTCATATACGAAAGGAAATTTTTTTTACACCATATACTCAAGGATCTATGGACAGTACTTGGGGTATGTTATATGTGGTATCACAGCTTAGGTTATAACACTTGGGAATTTATGGGAGGAACACAAATCAGAAGGTACAAGTTGGATAAAATAATGATTGGGTGGTCAGATAGCATAAAGAAATAAGGTAAATATCAGGGAATAATTTCCCTCTCGTACTATGAGTCATTTGTGAAGGACCACTAATACATCCTTAGTATATATTTTAGACCTTAGGCTAAATTGATTTTCATAAATTTCATTGATGTCCTATGGTTTCGAATTAGGAGAGTTAATCCAACAATATATCTGGTTATTTTGTCCTGTTCACACCTACAACAACACCTGGTTTGTTCAACCTAGCCCATGTGCTCCATCATTAATGCATTGGAGCACTACCTCTATTTGTAGGTCCCTAGTTTGACTAAGTGTGCTAGGGCTGTATTTGGCATGTTTTAGCTCTCCTAAGAGCATTTATTGCCACATAGAGCACCCCACTTGGCTCTATCTTCTCACCCACACATGCCTTGGATTATTTAATGACTCAACAAACCTCACCAACACTAGCATGTCAATTCGACTCTGCTTGGTCTAAGTTGGGTCTCCATTGTTCCACCTAGGGGGGATTGAGGTCATTTATCACATTAACACAAGTACAACTCCAATTGGCTTCCATATCCACTTGAATTTTTCCATTTTATTATAAATGACATATGATAATAATATGACATGTAATCAACACCTTTCACATGTGTTGTTCCATCTATTTTCTATCTCTTTGTTTTCTCTTGCATCTTTTGTCAAACACTTTGATGGTGAAATTGTTCTAGATCGTAGATATAGTTTGAGATGCCATTCTCACATGATATTTGAGATAGATGGAGCTGCAAAAAATCCTATGAGGTTGAGTTGTTGTTTAGGGCATATTTTTACTTTATGTGAGTTTTTTTTATTGCAGGTTTTTACAACAACTTCATGGATTCGAAAGTTGTTCCTCTCCTTTCCCCATTCAACTATTCTGAATGGAATTTAAAGATGTGTGGATATATCAAGAGGTAATGTATCTATGATGTGTCCATTGGTGCTATGAGAGAACCAAAGTCATATTAAGAGAAGTATGCTTGGCTTAATGACAATGATAGAGCCTATGGAACTATTTGTTTAGGTATACCTCCTACAATGCGTACATCCTTGATTCTACTGATTACCCATTCGATATTTGGGGAAATATAGATGAATCTCTTGGCATGCAGCAAGAATATGTGAGGCACTATATGGAGAACAAGAAAATGGGAACCTCCTTATGTGTTCTTCCTATGATCTCGGCCTCATGCATTTCTTAAGATGTTGTTCAAAATAAAGAAGTAGAAGTAGCCAAAGATTCAACAAATGATCCAACTCAAGTTTCTTTCTCTATGGCTTCATCTCCTTGTTAAGAAGTTATGTTTCATGAAGAGAGCATATGAGTTGCTACCATAACTACTGCTGAATATTTATCTATCCATTCTACACCCTTCTCCTCTATGTATTCTGTTAACAATGGGAAAGATGTATTGCTAGTTGATGTCCATAGTGAGCCTTCTTTAGAAGATGGGTTTTCTTCACATGAGAGTATTGGTTTTAAAAATGGACATGTTTGGATGTCAAGTGAATACCTCTCATTGCTTCACATTATTTTTCCCATGTTTTCCTCCACCATTACCTATAGAGTTCCTTCAATTTCATATGAAGATGGAGAAGATTTTTTCATCACAATGGAACATTTGGGACTTTTGTTCCACATTCTTGTAGCTTATTACAACCTTAATTCGAAGTTGATGCTTCAATATCCTTATGACTCGCTTGGGGTCACCTATTCTCAAGCATTTACAGTCTCTTTCGGGCATGGCAACCTATGTGGTTCAAATTTCTCACATGGCATCCTATTTGGTTCGAAGTTCAAATCTGAAGAGTACCATTTTCTCTCCCATCAGTGTATTTCAGTTGTTCTACATTGTCTAAGGATTCATAATGCAGTTGTTCCTGAGTTGATTGAGCACATTCCACTTCTTCCCAAGAAGATGACTCCTCCAGACATTTTTTAGTTTGGAATATATGAATACTTTGTTTCTATTTCATAATCCATTTTTGAGGGGAGGTTTTGTCTCATGGGGTTTTTCTCCTTACCTATGTTACATGGATTAATAAAATTTGTAAAAGGTGACTTGTGCCTTAGTTTCCAAGGCCTCAAAATCACTAAATTTTACTAAGTCTGGATTAAGGGAGGGTGTAGGATTAGTAATACATCCTTAGTATATATTTTGTACCTTAGGCTAACTTTATTTTCCTAAATTTCATTGATGTCCTATGGTTTATACTTCTGAGAGTTAATCCAACAATATATCTGGTTATTTCGGGACGTTCACACCTACAACAATGCCTAGTTTGGTCAACCTATCCCATGTGATCCCTCATTAATGCATTGGAGCAATACCTCCTTGATTTGTGGCACCCTGGTGTGACTAAGTGCACTATGGATGTATTTGGCCTGTTTTATCTCTCCTAGGAGAATTTATTGCGACCTAGAGCACCCCACTTGCCTCTATTATCTCACCCAAACATGCCTTGGAGTATTTAATGACCCAACACACCTCACCAACACTCACACATCAATTGGAGTCTGTTTGGGCTGAGTTGAGTCTCCATTGGTCCACCTAGGGGGGATTGAGGTCATTTCTCACATTGACACATGTACAAATCCAATTGGATTCTATATCCACTCAAATTTGTCCATTGCATTATAAATGATGTATGATAATAATATGATAAGTAATCAACACCTTTCACATGTGTTGTTCCATCTATTTTCTGTCTCTTTGTTTTCTCTTGCATATTTTGTCAAACACTTTGATGGTGAAAGTGTTCTAGCTCCTAGATCTAGTTTGAGATCCAATTATAACGATTTGTATTCCAAGGGATGAAATATAAGTATATAACTAATCTATGTTGAACTCACTAATGTGAAAATTAGAGTGTATATTAAATCAAGTAGAAAGGAAAATCATTATTTATTTTATATCTGTCTTTCTCCTTGTCATCATGAATGCATGGTAAATTTTGAAATTCATATAGTGGGAGATTCAATGCCGAAGGAAAACTAACCTTGCAACTTTTGTGTTATAGGAAGTAAATGAGGGGCATAAAGTTCCTTCGAGAGACCTATGGATGGACGATCATTACACTCGAACTAGAGTGACCAGTTGGTCATCTAAAACAAGATACGTACCATTTTTGGGTTTTTGATTATAAACTTGATTCTGATAAAGATAAATTTGGTTAGCATTATAAAGAAGTGCCTTAGAATATTGTTAAATGCATTGAGCATAGATTCACATCAATATAGTGTTGTGGACTATTAAATAGTATGTTATCCTTTGGGAAGTTGAAAGGAATAATTTATGCCAATTAAACTAATATAAGGAAAAACCATTAGAATAAGGATATAGACATTATACCCATGACAAAATTTGTAAAAATATTAAAAAAATAGGACAGGGATTCTTCTTTAGTCATATGACCTATCTCTTGTATTCCAAGTAACCACATGAGAACCCATAACAATTTTGAGGTGTCATAATAAAGGAAACTGTGTGTCATTTGAAAAATGCATTTTGTCATAATACATATTTATACATTAGTAGAAAAAGCATGATGTTAATGATGTATAATTACTAGAGACATTAAACATTGATTAATATGAATTATGGTTACAAATTCTAGTATCCTTAATGTTTTATGAAGTGTCTCTTTAATTTCCAAATGCTAAGTGAAAACCCTTCCATTTTCACATGTGATTGTAGACAAAAGTGTTAACTGAAAACATAGTAAATGATTTTGTTAGAAGAACTCACCGATGTTATAGAAAAACATTGAAAGTTAGGTCAATAGATGAGTGACTACTTAATATTTTAGTCTGAAGAAAATATTGACGCATTGTGGTGCATGTTATTGGTAACAGATTAATGGCATTGTAAAAGTAATTGATTAAATAGAAACAAGTTTAAATTGATTAGTAGAGTTAAAAATCACGTTTTGGTATTTAATGGTGAGTTATTCTTTCTGACTATGTAGGGTATATGATTATATGAAAACTAAGAGAAACTTTTCTATGAAAAACAAATCACATTATGACTATGTTATGAAATGTTGCGCTAACAAATAGTTTTCAATACTATTAGTATTTTTGTGACATTATGAAAAATGATATCATTGGAATTGTTCATTATTATTAGTTGAGTTTTAACCAAGGAGACTCGTTTGAAAGTTTGGGTGACAATGATAAATGTACTTTTATGATTGTGCATATATAGATCAAATAAAATGAATATCAGTCATGATAAAAGTGCATAGGTATAAAAACTAATATTATATAACCATTATGCAAGGAATGGGGTGATTCAAATCATTAAATATTGCACTTATGAATTCTGATTAGGAAAGAAATCAATTTCCTATGCCTAATGAATAAAAGATAACATAGAAAGTTCCATGAATGGAATCATTACATGAACTATTGATTGTTATTTGATATTGTGACTAATTATTCATGGAGAAGTGCAAGCATGAGGGACTTCATTATGGAAATAATATAGAGATCCATGATGGGAACCAAGGTTCCATGGCTGCAAGAAACCAGATGACATGAGAGTCATTTGGCACATATTAAAACTAAAAAGAAGAATGTACAGGAGGTATATGAATGTACATGAGGTAGATGAATGTACAAGATGTACATGAATGTATAGGAGGTACGTGTTTGTACAGGAGGTACATGTTTTTACAGAAGGTACATATTTTGTACACAAGGTACATGTTTCCCCTCGGCCATCTAAGTACTAGTGTACAACCATGGGGAAGCCCAAATGTAAGACATTTAGTTAAACTTATTTCCGTGTGAATTTATGTTCTAAGACACTGTCACAAGAGTAGGGGCTCCGTGAAGACCCTTTGGGTATCATGGTGTTGGGAAAGAAAGTGCTTGAGCTCGGTGAAGCACCTTGAATAGCATAGGTAGGAGATATGCCCGAGAAGAAGGTTTATCCTTGTGGTGGGTATCTTGGATTAGTACTTAGAGTACTGTTGGTACTTTGTTTGTTTGGATGGAGGGAAGCCAAGAGGAACTAGAAGGCATTTAATGATACTTGAAAAATATATATGTGCTTTTGTTCATATGAGGTAATGTGATAATTTATAGTTAAGTAGAGTAAATAGGAATACTTGAACCATTGTAAATCCTAAAATTAAAGTGTCGAATTATTGATTTTTTCCTATACTATCGATGTTGATTATATTATACATACAATGGTATGTCTCATATTTCAGATTGGTGGCCTAAAAGAAACACTTTATGTAATCCTGTAAATCTAAAGGATTAAAGTACATATGGAAATTCAAACTAAGAATATTGCCACATGAATAATTTCCATAAAAGGGACACTCTAAAAGAGGTTGAGTAAAACATGTTTTTACTTATGCAATATTTTGTTGACATTAGAAGTATGTATGAATATGACGATGTTCTAGATAGACATTGTGATTCCTTATAAATAACATGTTAGAGGAAAACAAAGATGAAATACATCATAATGGATGTGGAAGCAAGCAATGAGAATCTAAAGGGAAATGAACAAAAAGCTTTGACGAATATGTAACACCGAGGGCGGTGTTAATTCTAAGGGGGAAAGGATGTAACATCCCCTTAGAACATGAGTGGAAAATGCAAAGTGTAAGTAAAATAACTGTAAGTAATAATCCTAAATTTCATCAAATTGTGAATGAAATTCTAAATTTTAGGCACATGAAAGTTGTGCACAACTAAAATGATGATTGGGGATGAATCCACTAGGGGAAATGTCAAAATGATGAGTGGAGCCTTAGTGAAATTGAAGAAATATAATGATTCGCTTAATGACCTGAGCCCTTAGGTGTTAGCCTAATTTGAAGTAATTCAAGGGATATTACTTGGTTAACAAAATGTGGGTTTGTATGGTCATGTCTTGGGTGTCTACATAAGTATCCTCGCAAAAGTGCAAAGAAGGTATTTTAATGATTTAAAGAGAAGTTATTTATATGATGTACATAATTACATGTACAAAGGTTTATTTATATTTTGAGGATCCCTTATAAAAACTAACAACTTAAAAGAATCATAAATACATAGGGAGAATCATTTATATAAACTAAATAAAAGTGATTATATATTAGATATCCTTTATATAAACTTGTAAATGAAAATAATTACCTTATGGTAAGGATATTTTTTCTTTTCTATGACAAGTGAGAAGTTATTACCATTGATTTAATTACTCTAAAAGATAAGAATTATTAGTGTGTACATTATACATAATTTATTTAGTTTTAAAATAAAGTTACTAGTGATGCTAAAAGATGTTTTGGGTTGGACGCATGCGTGGAGGTGGTTACTTGACTACAAAATTTAGGGAAGCCTGCCTCACCACTAACAATGGAAGATTTTATGCAAATTTTTTAATGAGATATATTTTGGATAAAGTGAATCGTAGCATGATTTTCCTCATCCACCATAGAAGGGATCTAGTTGGTTTGGATTGCCTAGAGGGATTCTTCATTTTTTAGCCAATAAACAAAAAAATTGAAGGGGTTGGATGGATTTTTAGGGTTCCTCAAAATTTCCAGAAAGATAGGAATATGGTTGGAGTCTCCTCTTGAGTCAACCAATTGTTTGAACATTATATCCCTTCCCAAAATACTCTTTTCCAGAAGGAAACTGTCAAGTCATTTTGCAATTCTGTCATCCCCTGTTATTTTGTTTATCGAGGTACGCTTGATATTGATAGGGTCAAGCCTCCACCAACTGAGTGATCTAGAGAAAATTGACGAAAAAAATTTCTAAGGGTTCCACCTTTTCTCTTGGTCCAAAAATTTCATGAGTGCCTATAGTGAAATTGAAATTCCCACCTATTATCACATTTTTACTCCTTATCGGGGGGGGGGGGGGGGGGGGGGGGAGGTTTTCAAATCCTCCCAGAAGGATACTCGATTATTATAAGGATCATAAATGTTTAGGATGTTAAGGGGTAAATATACATCATCCCAAAGAACCTGTATACCCTTACGAAAAAAGGGCTCCCCATGAGTTCATGCATTTAACTAAGGACTGGTTCAAACCTATCGCTAGTCCCTCGAATGACCTATAGCATTCTAGGATAGAAAGGATAAATATTTTGAAAGTGAATAAATCAAGTTTGTAACTTCAAGTTCCATCCCTAGAGTTTCCTTAAAGAGGATTACATCTGGCTTTTGTACGAGGAGCATCCTATTTAAGGAAACTTTATTTCGGGTACTTTCGATACCCCTACAATTAAGGGAAAGAATTTTCATTTAGAAACCACTCCAGGGGCCTACAATGCTATAATTTCCCCAAAGAGTGTTTTCTATTTTCTATTTGCATGATCAGAAAGTTTTATTTACTGAGAAAAGGAGATGTGTGAATGTCTTCCCTGACCATTTCCCTTTGAAGGTAAGGTTGGATTTGAGCCTAACCTAAGAAAGGTTGAAGCTGGATCAGGTAGAGTTGGGATGTCCCTTGTTCTAAGATTAAAGTGAATTGAGGATGTGCAGGTGGAATACAATAGGGAAGTATAAAGTGGGGGAGGAGGAACATAGGGAGGTGATGTCATCAAAAGTGGAGAGGAAGGAGGGGATTGATCCTCTTGGTTTGGGGAGGAACAAAAAATCAGAGAAACAACTGGTAAAGGAGTGAATGTATTACAAAAATGAAAATCAATCAATTTCTCATTTAGATAAGATAATGAAATCTTAGTCATGTGATTAAGTGAATCCTGCTGAAGAGGAAGGCCTAGACCATGTTTTGGAGGAGTGGACTGCTTTTCTGTAGAAGGCGATGGTTGTCTCATCTCAATCACTTCTTTGTTGAACCATTCTAATCTATTCCATAAGGGAACCCTTTCTTTGTCCTATGTCACTTCCTCCTTTAAGATCCATCTTTTCTGATAGGGTTCCTTTGTGAACCTTAGCTGGCAGTTCCTTGTGAGATGTCTCATTGCATGGCATTGGTGGCATTGGAATGGGATCCCTTCATAGTCAAAGATTTGTTTTTTGATAGAAGAACCCAAAATCAAGTTTAAGTGTTTCCTAATATCAGTTCTTACATTTAGGGAGATGAGGATTCATGTGACTGTTCTTATTCAAGTTTTCATAAAGGAAAGGTATGCTTCCAAAAAAAAAACAAAGGAACTCCCAAGATCTTGAAGACAATATGGATTCCATAATTCCCAAGGGATCCCTAGAAGATGAACCTAAACCAGGATAATGTCTAGTTTTTCACTATCTGCATCGAAAAGTGGTGTCCATTTCTTGAGAATTATGGGTACCATCCCATAACTCCAATGTTTCTTCATTATTTTTCCATGTCCTCTGCACTATTGAATTTGAAACCGAAACAAACCTTTGAGAGAGCACTAGTTTTAGGTTCATAATTGAGGAGACCCATCCGATTTTTATGAACCCATATTTCAATTTCTTCAGGGCTAGGTTTTCTCTCTCTGGATTTTCCAACCAAGGCCAATTTTTCCATAACCCTAGCTTCCCCTATTGAGACATTTACTCCAAAAATTAGTTTTAAAGGTACACTAGTCGAAACAAGGCATTTTTTTCCAATTCCTACTAAGGTTTCTCTACCCGTCCATTTTCCCATCGAGAGATCCATCCCTAGGATCCCTGTTGTTGTTGTTGTCTGATATAGACTCAGGTGGGATTCCATGAAAATATACTAGTTGTAAAAGATAAGCTATGAACCTTTCAGGATTGAAGTTTTCCTCTCAGTTTGATAACATGGTGTGCCACTGTTCTATTTTTTCTAGAAGGTCTCCCAACTAGTATGTTTCAAGGAGATCAAAATCATTTAACAGTTCCTATTAACGCAAAATTTTTCCTAACTTGCTCTACAAGGCCTATACCACCTACATGAATATATTTCCTAACCCATTATACCCCCACCCCCACATTTAAACTATGTTTCAATCACAAAAGGCTAAAATAATAATAAAAAGGCTTTAAAAAACCCCCAAAAGAGCCAAAATAGCTCACAAAGGAGCTAAAAAGCTTAAAAAGGGGCTAAAGCATCCAAAAAATAGCTAAAAGTGCTAAAAGGGCCTAAAAACCATGAAAGGGAGATAAAAATAAGAGAAAGGAGGCTTAAAACCATAGGTAGGGCCCAAAACCCTAAGCAAGGGCTTAAAACCCTAAAAATGTGAGAAAAAATATAAAAGGACAAGTGGGGATGCCCATTAATCATGAATATTCCCTTACCTGCCATTACTATAGTCGCATGAATGCCTTAAGAGACCATCACTTTCAAGCAATTCACCCCATTCACTCCATTCACCTCATTTCACTTAGTTTTGCATACCTTCGTGTGTTGAGTCAGACTCCACACCAACCCTGCATGTGGAGAGGCATGTTTTAAGTCTGGGCATCATGGCCCTCTTCCAAAAATATTGAAGGTATAATGATCTTCATGCTTTGTGTTATTTAGTTCATAGTTTAGATTCTCATGCTTAGTTTATTTCTAACAGTTTCTTGCAGGTTTTTCTTTGTTTGTCTCTAACAATGGGTTGCAGGTTTTTCTTTGTTTTATCCATAGACTCTATATTTCCGTCCTATATATGGAAGGTAGGTTGTTTTGCACGTAGCTAGGGTTTATTCTCTAGTACAGTTTGGCAACCATATTGGGTCGATCGCAAAGGATCCTTGGGTTTTGAATAGTTTTTGTAGATATTTGAATAGTTTCTTAGTAGTTGTCTGTTTAGTTTCTTTCATTTTTATTACTGGTCGAGTCATCCCGAGGATGACCCGAACCAGTTCGGCCGCAGTACCAGTTACTCTCGGTCATTTTCAATTCTGATTTCAAATTTTTTCGTTCACGGGACAAGTTTCCTATTTCATGCCTAAAAGGACGACCCCCTTGCTGATTTTGGGCCTAAAAGGGAAACCCCCTTGCCAAATTGTCCCGAACAGGAGATGCCTACCTTTGTAGGCTAAGTCTCCTATTTCGGACCTAAAAGACTGACCTAGTCACATGTTTATAGCCTACAGGAGTGACATGGTCATCTATATGGCCCCAAAAGGTGCGACTTGACTCCCAGGTCGCTTGTCACTACTGTTTGGACTATCTATGTGGCTTAGTCACCACTATCCAGCAGTTATAATTGACCTATACTTTCTACACGTTTTACATTTAGCTGAGTGTATGGTTATATAATTACAAACAAAAAATTTGTCTAATGCTTGGTTATATTTCTACACAATTATTTTTATTTAAATCTTAAAAAAGTTAGTGGAAATCAAACTTCTTTCTCAGCCCTTTCCCCTCTACTCAGTCATCACGCTCCGAGGTATTTTGAGATAATACTGAGGGTTGAGAAAGCATATTAATAGGAAACTATTCTTGTAATTTCTCCAAACCATTAAAAATAAGTGACTTGGAAGCTAGAGTGGGTGGAGACCGTGGGGGGTCTCATGGCATTCACGTCCTCCCTATTGAGCAACCTTGCACTTGAGGAGTGACCTGTGGATCTATAGGTGGGGTTTGTTCCCACTTTTATGAGAGCCCAACACTCTTTCTTGTCCAAAGAGGAATACAAGAACATGGTAAACACTTTACAGATTTACATTTTTTAGTTGAACAGTTGCATTTTCAGTTATGTTTTAGTTTTACTCGTTTTTACATATTACAGGTTGCCCATTGTCCAATCTACACAAAAAACCAGAAACACTTTCTAACCACATAATTGCATAAAATAATTTAAAATAGTACTCACACACTTAAAATGAACACAACCACGCCACTTAATCCAACCAAACTCATTTCAAGACGTCGAGTAAACCTCTAAAATCAACCAATTTACTTTAAGTCAAAATTTTGTAGTTTGAGGACATAAGTCCCTAACTGCCATAACTATGGGAAGTACTTGGGATGTTCCCTAAAACTCACTGTGAGGAGTACTGCAGGAACCCCAAAGTAGCTGGCCAATGAGAGGAATTGCTAAGAGAAACGGGACAATGACCCCCTTTGATTGACTAGTAAAAAATGTAAGGAAAAATACAAGCACTATCTTCTGGCAGTATTGGTGGCCAAGCGACCACCTACAAGCCACTACGAATCCATTAAACTAGGGTCCAGATCATATTTACCAATTATTACTAGAAAGACACCATTGATCCATCATGTTCCTCCTCTTTTCTTACAGGGGAGGCCCCTCAGTTTGGACCTTTAAACCAGCACCGATGAGACCATACTTGACAACCCTCTTCACCATCATAAGTTCACAAAACCTTTGAATTTGACTCGGATTCATACCAATATGAGCCACACTTGCATACTGCACCATCTAGCCCCATGGATGGTGCAAATCCAGATCCTTTCTTTGGAGGGGTGAGTGGCAGTGGACCCACATCCATGCCTCACCTCATCACCAAATCCCTTTTGGTGGTCCTCGTGCCATTGTACATACCGTTATAATTCAGCTACACATTAGTAGTGGACCCACACCAACCCATACCCTTACTACTGTACCGCCATTCACACCCAGCGGTGGTGGCCTGGTCATTCCTATGGTACCACCCCTCATACTCGGGGGAAGTGGCCTAGCTATTACAAAAATATCACCTCTAATACCTAGGGGCAGTGGCTTTCCCAACACCATCCCAACTATCCTCATTCCAAGAAGTCAACTATAGGTACCCCAAATCATGCAAGGACACCAAGTTCTAGCAAACTTTAGCACCATGGTCGGCCCCTCCCGCACCAGTCTTGGGGATAATCTCTTATTCATGGCATCCCTCAAATTTCCTGATTTGGATAGATTAACCAATGACCCAATCTGCCACCAACCCCACTAGCCCCCTATGCTAACTAAACTCCCATTAGACATCCCAAAATTTGAAGGGAATCCAGGGGAGTGCCATCAAAATCATATCATGACATTTCATCTATGATGATCATCAAATATCATCATGGATGATTCAATCAAAATCAGGCTATTCCAGTGCACCCTCACGGGTGCCACAACCAAGTGGTACATTGAGCTCCCGCAAGCCATATAACCAAGCTTCAACTCTTTATCCTTCATGTTCGTGTATTATTTCCAACTCCCTGTCTACTATGACGAGGGTGTGGATTACTCCTATCTTGCCACCAAAATATGACAACTAATATAACTGACCACATCCACGAGTGGTGATGGCCTCAAAGCCTGTGCAAGATTCACCTAGAAGATAGGATACTCCTCGATTGGTTTTCAAAGACCTTGCTACCACCCATAGCGAAGGATTTCTCCTTTGATGACCCCTGGTCCGAGGAAGAGGCCATATTGAAGGAACATGAATTTGATTTAATTTATGCACAGCCAAGGTACATGTACATCATTCTTCCTGATGCTCCTTTCTCAGTGTCCCATCATGTACAACACCATGTGGCACCTCCTATAATGCCACCATAACCAAGAAACACAACTAGCATTTCCCACCCAAACCAACCCCCCCTCTACTCAAGGTTGATGTCTCATTTTGTAGCCACAACCTCATATGCACAACCTGTGCCACAAATGTAGGTCCATGAACCAACTTGGTTGACACAACAATATTTGGGACAGATGGTTGGATTTGTAGCCCCTTGATCTCTCCCAATATACTATGTACCACCTGGGAAAGCTGTTTCAGCCCCTATCCCAGCCCCACCAGCACCCTTGGGAAATTTTTTTTCCAAGAAGAATCACCCCAACCAACCTGCCCCCAACAACCAACAAGGGCAAGGTAGAAATAACCAAGCTAGGAATAGGGGAAACAACCAACTGCAAGAAGGAGGCATGACAATCGAATCCTCCCAACAACACTGGATAAAACTGGCTGGATCAAAATTCCCAACAACCAAACCCACCTAGATGAAATGCCCCATTATGAATGAATTAGCAGTGCAAACTATGCAACGTCTACGGTCACTATACGCATGAATTCCCCCTCATGGGCCGCACCAATCAGGTTCTCCAGAATGAAGCTCAGCACGGTACCAAAACAGAAGCTCAAGCCCAACCTAATCTAGGACCACCAAGACCTCCAACCATGGTGCTCAAAACCCCATTACCACTTCAAGGACTGGTAGCAACCACACCTGCTCCCTAACCCACTTCCACATCCCTTGTCGCACCTACTCCAACAGAGATAGGTGTTCACCACTTGCTATCCCTGATAGCCGAATTGGTCAATTTGCAGACGAAATGAAATCAGTATGGATCCAATATTGAACTTACTAACCCATCAATGGCATCCACATCCAACACAACCAACATACCTCTTCACTTACTCCCTTTTACCCCAGGCCCCCCATGCGGCGGGTTACCAAAAATGCCACGTCTAGAGCTACAGTGAACTATAGCATTGTCAATGTCTTGGTCCAGTCACGTATTGTCATGTATGCTCTTGAAGTGATAAAAAAAAACCCACCACAACAAAAATAATTACTACCCATGCTTAGTGCCATAGACCCCTCCGAATCCAAATTGATGACATTTCATTTGGACAACGGAGATCCCAGAATTCAATCAACCATTGCATTCCAAATTTGGGTATCAATTTGGAATTTGGTCATGCATCACTACATTATAGATGAAGGGGCATCGACTTGCATCATGTGCACATTGGTTTGGAAGAAACTTGGATCCCCTCTCCTACAACCATCCACTACTACTCCACGTGCTTATGATGGCCACCCCACAAAATCTCAAGGAATCTGTTACAGAAAGAAATTCCTATGGCTTTGGGGTACCACAACAGAAAGCTTGACTCCAGAAATCAGTAATTTCCAATATGCAAGAGAAATCAAATATCAAACACTAAAGGATCAAAACTTGTACCTTATTCCGGATGGTTGAAGTAGATCCCCATTGAGCTTTCCAACTTCAGCTCGAATTGATGAATCACTTCCTCAACAATAAGTAAACAAGACAAGCATACTATATATATTGGTGTTAGATTTTCTCTAGCATATATAATCAACAATGTATAAGCATTTGAAATCATCCATGGATACAATATTCATTCAAACATACATTATTGGACAGGAAAAGATATTTCTATTAATATAAAATCAGAGACTACAATAAATACAACCTCTGTCGGCACGTTTACGAATCAGAAAAACTGAATCCCCCACTTGGGCCTCCACCACCTCAATCCTCCATCTCTTGATAGCAAGCTCACAAGAAAAGGGAAATATTGGGAAGAACACTAAAGTGCTCCAAGGGAGAAAGGGATGCAAACTAAAGCACAAGTTCCGACAACAATGGAATATAGTTTCTTTGCTCTCAATTCTCTTATGCATTCAATGTATCCAAAGGGTTCCTTATATATTTTTTCATTCGGGTAATGAAAGGTCGAATCTGAGCGATCTCAAGGCATATGGAAAGCCAGGAGACAAGTGAGTTAGATCCATGTCAAGGAAAACACCAAAAGGATCTGGATTTTGTACACATCCCGATGTACGTGTTTTTAGAGGTCAAACTCACGTATATACACAATAAGGGGTTTAAAAGTCACGTACAACAATTTTCACATGTTTTTAGGGATGGTCTAGGAAGCATCAAAGGAAAAAAAATGGTCCAAGGGGTCTAAGGGGTCTATAGAGGGACATGGGAAGGCCATACAAGTGTGATTCACCTGGTGTGGTAAAATCTGATATAACAGAAGCCCCCTAATGTGTGAGGTCAGGGGGGTCATACGATGGCCGAAAGACATTATAAGTCCATCCCAGAAGTGGAGTTATGAAGAATCCCAAATGGAATACTAGCCACCCAATCAGCATAGTACAATGATACAACTTTGCATATAACTACAAATACATATAGCAGTCTCAGATACATAAGATTACAATGGCCATGAATAGGCATGATACAAAATATGACATGTGTGGTCATCGCCATGTACAATATACATAGATCATAATCTCCATGATGAATATATACATGCGATCATGATCTCCATGAAAGATGAAGATATATAACAGATCAAGATCTCCATAATGGCTGGAAATGTCTAACATATACTGGAATCAAGTCACAAGAGCTGAAATCTCATGAACACTGGCACGATCAAGGAGGTAGCATATATGAGATGCCACTGATCTGGAAGGTCTTCTACACAAACCGCTATGAGTACAAGTCTTACTATGTGAATAGAGGTGTCGAGGTCGAACATAGTAGTCCATCCTCTGATTACCGGTCATTGATGTATACTGTTAAAAGATGTGAGATCACCCACCAATAATGATAATGGGAATCAAGGTACTAGAGTGCAACTTGACAAGTGTAAATAAATGTGTTGAGGTCAAACACTTGAGAGAATCCATCGACCAGGGGACATTGATGTATATTCCCAAAAACTATCGATGGCGAGAGAACCTGCCACTGATGACTTCAAGTCTCAAGGAACTCAAAAATGACTCTAGATTCCAATCCCAAAATAAATGATCTGAGGTCGATGGGATAAAATCCGCTAGATGGAGGGCATTAAGGCATCCCCCATAATCCAACATGAGGTACTCACAAACATGTCTAATGTGGAAGGACTCGATCATAAGGTGCATGAACCAGTAACTATACCAAGAATGGTTGACATGCAAAGTTAAGATAACTGAGGAATGGTCGACTCAGGTTTCAACTTCCTTTGAACAAGAGAATAACGGTAAATGGTGACTGAATGTAGGTAGCATAGACTCGATATACAAAACTGGGACATCTCTGTGACACAGGAGGCATCGACATAGGCTCCATGGGGACCGGAAGCTTAACCAGTCAGTGGAGATAAACTTAGATAAACAAGTACAACTCCTAAAGTCAAACTATAAATCCAACCAATGGATGTGATATACAGTGCTCTGTTCAAAAACAACACGACTCGATAGCTGCCAAAGATAACATCTTTCCTTGTCTGGATTTTTGGTTTTTTAAAATTTTTTTGGACTTTTTCAAATATTTAAAAAGCTTGGAAAAGAATAAAATTGCTTTATAGTTACAGAATAGGAGGAGACAAGTGTTATATAGGAAAACAAACTAGTTCCAAGCAGTGGAACATACCTATGCTCAATGTAAGGATACATGTGTAGGATAGCGACACTCGGGGGAAAGTCCCCTCCTGGTAAAATAGGGAACCAAGCTGCAAAGGATATGAAAGATGGCTCTGCATGGCTAGACGTGAGACAAGCTCGGGCTATATGGCTGAAGCTTCAAATTCAGGGAAACCGGTGTAAGGCTCAAGAAGGCAGGAAAAGCTCATGATAATGCAATTATAACTTGACATAAGGGAGTCTTGAGGGAAATAGGCCAGCAAAAGATCAAGAGGAGTATGTGGCTCTTGCAAAATGTCATGGCAATACTATACAACAGACTCCCACACCCTAAGGGACAAAATGTCAGCATGGGCACGAAATGCAAATAAGGCACTAACTAGGGTACCCATGTAAGGTCAAGCTCTACCATTCACATCATGCCACTTCTAAAACAATAAGAAGGTTCCATGACATAATAGAATGGGTTTTTACCTAAGGTTATAATGAAATGGTCATAAGGTCATGCAAAATGCAATCAGAGGTGATCCAAAAATGGTCCAAAAGGATTAGAAACGGTCTAAACTATAGAAAAGGGGGTAAAAATTTTCAAGATTTTGAAAATTTTCTATAAATAGTAAAAAATTCAAAACATTATATAACATTTGAAATTTTTACCCAATTGAGCTCAAAACTTCAACAACGAATTCCAGGAGATCCAGCCAGTGGAATCCGCTACCGTTTTTTCCAGGTACTTACCCATGCTCTACTCTTTCATTTTGATGCAAATTTTATCAATTTCCATGGTGTATTTAGGATTCTAGGCCCATATTAAATGTGTGCCTCGGCCCACATGAAAATCAAGGGTTTTTCTGTGTATAGGGGTGGATATACACAGAAAATGCTCTCAAAGTCATGTACATACGCGACTATTTATCAAACAGTCGCATATGCGAATGTGCTCGATGATTTTTAAGTATTCTAATGGATCAAACTCAAATTTTATGTGCAGGATGGTTCTAGAATGGAGAGAATGCCATCATGGTGATGTAGAAGGGGTAGTAAGGGCAGTTCTAATGGCTTAAAAAGCTTTGTGATCATGCGGGCTCTAGAAGTTTTGGTGTCTTGGTGGCTTAAGGGCCAAACCAAGACTAGTGCAGATGCTAGTAGACTACTGAGATCCGAACTCAGAGTCATTCCAGATAGACAGGATGTCCCTCACCATAGAATTAGAGGACATATACTTTATTACTAGAATTTTTTGACAGGGAGAAGTGGTGAACGTACGCTCTCACGGGCCCGAAGGTGGCCTGACTATAGATGAGTACATAGCAGTGTACTATTATCCAGACACAAATAAGGTGGGGAGTCAAATCCCAACTAACTCCATATAGGTGCTAGGCCTAAAGGCCATTCTATTGACACTGCGTAGGATAGCGGGGCTAGCCTCACTCCACCAAGCCATGCGACCATTGATGTTCTATGCCATGGAGTGCATGAGGCCCATATTTTATGACTAGAGTACGAAATTATTGAGCAACATGAAATAACATTTCAGTGACTGCAAGATGGGCAGGGTGTGAAACTTCGGTTTCAGCATCATACTTAGCACATTCTTCTTCAAGCATGTTCTGGGATTGATCCCTAGAGTTTACGTTCCTCTACACGGGGTTTGAGATCCGGCCCAATGACATTAGGTAGATGCGATGCGTAGACTGGGTGGAGGTATGGAATCCAAACCCTATCCAGCTGATTTCTTTCTATGGTGGCAACAACAGATAGTTTCCATCGATGATTACTCCTATGCAGGGATAGACTTTTGGGGAGACCCCGACATGCCGCTACCACTAGGATCGGCATACGGTGACATTGGAAATGAATCTCAACCCTCTTTTAAAAATTTTGAGTTATTTTTTTTTTGTGTTTTCTAATTATATGGAATCAAAAGACATGTTTTTGGGTGACAATACATAGCAACATCTACCATATGCATGCAAATGTAGGACCACGGTGGCATGAAGGCTTCTCTCGTCATAGACGGAGGGGAAGAGGAGATGATATCATTGGTGTGGATGCAGAGCGGATGCTCTAAAGCATTCATACCAACTTTGTGAGACTGACACACATGGTACCCATGGCACAAGTCAAGGAATTTCCTAAGGCCATGTAGCACTAGGTGGTGGGTGTACCACGGGCATGCGTGTAGTTGTTTCGATGGCTAGCTAGAGCCGTGGTGACATTCCACGATCACAACACCCCTCCTCCTCCACAGGATTAGATACCTAGGAGTGATACATTTTGTACTAACATGTATTTATAGTTTGGTGGCTCGAGAGCCCCATTTTTGTATTATGACACTATGTATTACAACATTTTGGATGTTTATAAGAACTTTTATGATGATCGATTTATTTATTTATATGTGTAAAAATTTATGTTTGTGATGAGCTTATTGTGTATGAAACAAATTCCAATCTAACATGTAGTTAGCATATGAGTCAACAACTTGATTATTAATTCTTGGAACATGTATGTATGTTATATTGTCAAATTGTCGTTCTAACAATCTCACACGTAATAATATTCTTAATAATGTCGGATCTCTAACATGGTACAAACCATTAAGCTGTGACACCACTAGCTCCGAATCAAGTTGTACCTCAAGAGAGAGAACCCATGTGAAATGGCATCGCACAGGAGCTCAATAACAACACTATACTCAGCAACATTGTTTGAAGAGGGCTGTAAACATATGCCTCCTGAAGACAATACCTAACCCATAGGAGTATAAATCACCCAAGCAACAGAAGTTGAGTGTTGAGTGTGACGACTCACACCATCCATGAATCCTATGAAGGTTGAAGATTCCATTGACATCTGCTAAAAGAAATGGAAACTAATCATAAACCCAATCACCATAAGAAAAAGACCTACCTATGCAAAACTGTACAATAATATACAATAACTAGACTTGGCTAAAAATCATGCATAGTACTTTTTGAGATAGAGCCCATTTCTAGGCTCTGCCAAGGCCATTCCCTCATAATCCACTAACTCATAAGTGCCCTTCTCTAACACATGTTTAATGACATATGGACCATGCCACATGGGGTTAAAATTTCCTGCCCCCAAGGGTTATTGTAGTTGATCCCACAAAAGGACCAAGTCTCCCTCACTAAAACTCCTTGGAGGAACAGACTTATTGTACTGGACCTTAACACGATGCTTATTCACTTCTAGAGCCACCAAGGCATCTCGACGCTACTCATCAATTTGCTCTAGGTGGACCAAATTCTCCTCCAATGGGGAAGTATTTGGTAAGAACTCTATGGCTAGCTTCAAAGAAGGAATCTTGCACTCAACTGACAATATCGACTCCACTCCATGTACAAGCTAATATGGAGAAAAACTCGTGGCAGTCTTAATAGCGGTTCTATAAGCCCACAAAGCAAGATATAACACAATGTGCCAATTAGTCTTGCTTTGTGCGATGGTTCATTGGAGAATGGATTTGAGTGATTTAACTGTATGCATGGCCTCATCCCATTTCATGAAGTAGTCAATAGCCACTATGATATGATGATGCCCCCCCAGCTGAAACTGGGTTGCAATCCATAAAATCATGCCCCCACTTAGAGAAGGGACTAACGGTGATGATGAGATGTAACAGGGCAGGTCATGAGCGCATATTCCATGCAAATACCTATCAAGGGTGGCACTTCTTGACCACATCTACACAATCTTTAAATATCGATGGCCAAAAAATAACCCACTCTCAAGATTTTTTAGGTTGTAGAAAGCCCGGATAAATGACCACCACATGCCCCTCCATGGTAATCATTCAGCACAAGCTCAGCCTCCTCATGAGTTAGACAACAACGTAAAATGGAATCTACCCCATGGCGGTACAAGGTATTATCCACTATGAGGTAATTCTTGGATATGTGATGTAATCGTCATCGTTCGTCCCGTGAGAGGTAAGTGGGGACCTTCAATTTTTATAAATATATAATAATATCCCCATACCATGGGTCAAAAGTTGATATTAAGAAGACGTACTCATCGATAAATGTATCTTCACAAACCATCTCCTCAGCTTCACTTGGGAAATCCAATATAAGCTCAGCAAAAATTAATGATTTCTTCGATTTTGCCGAAACAAACTCGAGGTTGAATTCTTGCAAGATGAAAATCCATTTATTATACTTTTCCTCAATCATCCTTCAAGTGAGGATGAATTGAAATGGATTGACATGGGATACAACCAAGGTCTGGCGAAGGAGAATATAATTTCTCAACTGTTGAACAACATGTACGGTAGCTAAGGAAAGCTTCTCAACATGGGATTAATGGATCTCTACATCAATAAGATTCCAGTTCACATAGTATATGACATTCTCTTGGAGCTCCTCATCCTCTTGAACCAAAGCCATACCAATCGTCTCCATGGACGTGGCCACATAAAGTAGAAACTCATGACTATAGTCGGGTGGACTAATCACCGGGGCCAATGCTAAGGCTTGTTTAAGCACATCAAAGGAGTCCTGGGCTTACTCATCCAAACAAAAGGTGGTGTCCTTTTTCAAAACACACATAAACCCTCTAGTCAAATTGGCAAAGTTGACAATGAATCTCCGTAAGAAGTTTTCCATGCCTTGCAAACATTGAAGATGTCGAATGTTCTTCGGGGAAGACAACTGAAGTATTGCCTCTACCTTCAAAGGGTTGACTCTTATACCCTCCTTGGAAACAATCAACCCTAATAAGCGACCAAACTTCAGACAAAAGATTCACTTATGAGGATTTACCCTGACCAAATAATGGTGGAACCTTTCGAATACTAATCTCAAATGATAGGAATGGCGCATTCTCATGCGAGAATGAGCAGCAAGGTCATCCAAAAATAATTTGATAATCAATTTGAGATCATGGAAGATCAAGGTCATAGTCTGCTGAAAAGTGGCTCCAGAACTCTTAAGGCCAAAAGGTATATTCCAATATGCAAAGGTTCCCCAAGGACAAATAAAGGCAGTCTTATGTTGGTCCTCAGGTTTAATTTGTATCTGGTTGTATCCAAAAAATCAATCCATAAAGGAAAAAACCTCGCTACCCACACACTCATCCAAAATTTGATCAATAAATGGTGTGGGGAAATTGTCTTTAGGACAGGAATGATTCAAGTCATGGAAATTAGTGCATATATGGATCGCTCCCTGTTTCTTATCTACCGAAACAGGATTTAAAACCCACTCTGTCAAGGGAATGGGATAGATAAAACTGGCTTTCAACAGTTTTTCTATCTCTGCCCTAATCGCGGGTGATTTCCTAGGATTCACTACACGCAAGCGTTGTCAAAATGGATTAGCATTGGGATAAGTTTTAATCTCATGTTCAATAATATGAGGGTCATTACCTAGCATTTCATCGTAAGACCAAGCAAAGATATCACGAAATTATTTAAACAACTCGGTGTATTCTTGAATCTCAGCATGGGAACATTCTGCCCCAATATAGACATTCTCAATCTTGCTAGGATCGTGAGAGATATTGATAGGAATAATAGGATATATATTTTCCATGTTCCCATCAGCCATCAGACCAGGAGAGCTTAATGGAACCATGGGAATACCAATTCTCTCACTCAAAACCTCCCTAAAGTCCTCACGCTCCAAGCGGTCAAGCTCAAGAAGAAAATAAGATCTATGATGCAATTCTTTCGAAGGTGGTTCAACTCATGACATGGCCTCAATAATCACTTTGTTTGAAGGAAAAACACTATCAAGGAAATCATGCGCATGAGAATATTGAACTGCCCATGCAGGAAGCACATACGGGTCCTCCTCCACTGTCCGTGAAGAGGAAGGACTAGGCTCTACAACACACCCAAGATTAGCTTGATAAGATACCATAGTTGCAAGAAACTATGGTAGCTCGATCTCACAGATTTCGAAGCCTCGCCGGAACTAGACCCTATCATAAGGACAGGTGCAGGACAACTAAAGGTTCCCATAAGGGAAGGATACATGCCCACACCCACACTCCCAGTTTCCAGCTGAGAGTGCTCAACAATTAGGATCGAAGCTCCTGAAGATGCGGTAACTGATGGATTCTTGAATGACATTTGATAAATCGTAACTATATTCCCATTAAATGGAAAGCATATAACGCAAAATAGAGAAGAATCTATGGCTTTCATACTATACATCCAATTCCTACCTAGAAAGAGATTATAGTCAAGGGACGCATCAACCACCTCAACCTCTATCGCAACGGTCTTTCCTCCCAAATGGACCTTAAGGGAAGGAAGGATCACAGGAGGCCTAAATGATATCCCATAAAAATTAGTCAACATAGTACTGGATTTAGATAAGTCAGAGGAACCTAAACCCTTCCAACAAGATAAAGACATCACAGAAGCAACAACGCCTTTGTCAATCACAGTGCACTTGATGGTCATGTTAAGACATTCTACATGAATCAAAAGAGACACATAGTAAGGCAAGCAGGGATGCAGTCCTGTGGTTTCAAATTTAATCATGGAGGAAGATTTATCATCATTCACACCAAGGGGAGAAACAAAATCCTTCCTTTGCGAAGGATAACTCTAAAGTACTTCAAGTGCAGACATCGCACAAGGAGTATGGCCCAAATCCTCGGCAACAGAATACTTCTGGGTGGCTCAGGAATTAGGATTATGCCCTAAACGCTCAAGGAATCCCTTGGGAATGCGAGGTGCAGCTTCAGGTTTATCCATAGGTTTTTCAATATGCAAAGGAGTCCTTGGTGGATCAATTTCATTTCCTGGGTCAGGTTGTGACGAACCATAGTCCTTCTCATGGGTCACAACCTTCGTAGCACACACCATGTTGATGTAACCATGACCACTAACCTCTGACGGATCTTGATCACCACTAGACTAATCATGGGTCATCGAGTTCATGTTTTGATTGTGAGGTAAAGGTTTGGTCAACACAGCTGGGCCCTGCACTAAGAATCTTGAGCCTTCATCGATACGAGGGCACAAGTAAGTGAGGTGATCCTCCTTACATAACTTACAAGGAAATTTAACCTTACGTTTATATTTCTTGTCCCCCCCAACATTATGGGCATTCTTCTCATTAGTATTAGCATTTTCATTCCTATTCCCACCCTTACGATTGTTCTTAACCTTCTTTCTATTCCTTCTGGGTTTCTGGTTATCCTTTTGGTCTGACGATTGCACCGAAAGCAAGCTCGTCGTTTGGGTGGGTTGAGACGAAGCTATGGCTTGTCTTGAAGCGGATTGGTTGATTGACAATTGAATGACCTATTTCACAACCGAATCCATAGGTTTAGCACTCGCACAAACAACAATGCCATCAGCATGTGGTCCAAGTTTAATTTTGGGGTCGAAACTAGAACGTGGAGCATTGGGAATGATATCATATAACAAACTAGATTGAGCATAAATCAAATCCAATCCTTGCGCCCTAAAAATGGCTTGTTCCTCATTTTGCACTTCGGATGTAGAAAAATTCTTCGCTATATAAGGAAATAACGAATTAAGGAACCATTCAAGGAGGAATTATGGTCGTATAAAGTCTTTAATCAACCTCTTCCATCTACACCACTCTTGGATATGGTCCAAAATATGCGTGGCTTTATCCTGCCGAAATGTTGACAAGAGTTTCGTACCAACGTCATAATGCATTGGTAGTTGGAAGTGGTTAATAAAAGTCATCGCTAGGTCATCGAACAAAGTGAATGCCCCCCTAGGTAACTCTATCTACCACTTTGCGGTAGGCCCTATAAGGGTGCATTGAAACAGCCTTAAACGGATCAAATCTTCGTGTAAGGAATTGGAAGAGCACCATAGGTGAAACATTGTAACATGTTCACTCGGATCCTCTCCAAGTTTTCCCTCAAATTTGGGTATGTCCGAGGGAAGTTTAGTAGGGATAGTCGGCCAAGCCAGGTCATGAGATACAGGATCGTTTGTCAATCTCAACAAGTCAAGAAGATTTAGCGTTGCGAGGAAAGGGAGCCTAGAATGAGCAGGTTGGTGCACCACTCCCTGAGAGTTTTGATTCACATAGGTCTGATTACCGTAACCACCATGGCCTTGGACATAGTGCCCTCCTCCTATTTTACCCGTGTAGGGTGGCATGGAAACACCATAATGTGGTGTAGCTTGACTTTGTGGGTCTACAAAGCCATAATTAGGAGAGTAAGTGGGTTGTTGATACTCATACCCATGAGGTGAATAACCATGTCCATATTATGTCCCATAATAAGGTTCATAACACATCCCATGAGGTGTCCCATGAGACGCTTCGTAAGTAGGAATGTAGGTTCTGTAAGTCATGACATGACCTCCAGAAGTAGGAATACGACCCCCCAAAACAACAGGAGGTATTTGAACTAGAGACACAACTGTGCGAGTAGCAGCATTATGGACATGACTTGTAGCGACATTCTGGCCCGAAGGACCATGTGAATGAGGTGGAGGAATGACATTAGAAGAACAAGGAATTGAGGATGAAGGGATCTATGAAATAATATACGTGGTGTTCCCTATAGTCACTCATCTTGGCTCTGGTATCCTAATAGGATCACTAACCCTAGTTCTAGGAGGATTATGTAATGTAGCTTCCACTGCTGGGATGGAAGCTGCAATATGACTCGTGGTCCCAAACCTCTTTGCATGGTAAGGAATGGGAGTGCCCCCAGGCATAGTGTTAGGTTCAAACTTTGACTTGAAATGAAATGTCAAGTCATGTGTGGGAATACCATACATACCATAACTACCATAACCAGTTCTCGCGGGTTCATATTGAGTCCCGTCATCCAGCATTCCATACCGACGATGCATGAATGGGGGATCATAGCTAGAGTAAGTAGGTCTATCATGAAAAGTACCTATCTCTGAAATACTCAAAAATTACATGACCTAACTCAGAAATTACAGGAATATCATTTGAAGGATCATAGGTAGGAGTAAAATTCCCTGTCATCCACTCGAAGTGGAGAAGAAAACTTAGAAATACCATCTTCACAATCTCCCATCATGTGTGAATCAATGTGCAAAGTAGTATTCCTAGACCCTCTATTTCTATCTCCCAAAGGAGAAGGAGAGGTAGAAGGAGGAAGTCCTTCTAAACGACGAGAACAGTGAGGAGCCACACCCGAATCCACAATGCCTCAAAAATATAAAAGACTCTATAATTATGAAAACCCTAAGAAAGCTAATGTGCATAGAGCATACACCAATAAAATATAAAGCCAAACACAAGCAATGAAGGGTAGGATAAGTGAGCTCCCAAATGAAGAAAGTATGTCTCACCTAGGAGAGGCTTGAGACTCCCATACACAACAAGCGGAGGTACGTAACCAATTATTGTGGCCCTTAGATTCAACGCGTAAAGAGACTATGCTGTCTGACCCCAACCTAGCTGGGACACCCACAGAATAACCCCTGCAAAGTACCCCCTTGATATCCTAGGTAAGGAAACTAAGGTCACCTCAATAAATCAATGCATACGCAGATAGTCGCAGGGATTGACTGTATGGGCAGGGTAGCAAATATCGAAACTCTCGAAAGAGCCCCCAAATATGAATACAATCCTGGAAATATCTCTGGTGCTACTCAGTTATGACTAGGGGTCATTCCAATCAATAAACACTCACACTGCCTCGTGCTTAACTCCCTTTTGAGAGGAGGCTCTTGAGAAACACCAATTATACCAAGGAATTTCACACTCTCACCTGGACAGACACATACATGTTTTTTTTTAGTGGTCTTGGAGAATTTACTCACAATGAACTATTCCAAGACCCTAAAACCTAATCTTGTTAGTGAACCCTATCAGATAAAATAATGTAGTTCATTTTGATTTAGCGTAGATTTTAATTGGCTTTATTACTCAAAAAAGGTAGATGACCGTGCAACCAATGGTGTTATGACACAACATGAAGCAAAATGCACACCTAACAATCAATTCAAATGCATTGTGTCCATGAAAAATAGGGTATGCTACTACATTAAATGCAAAATTTTATTCAAATGATAAATGCAAGCTTTCCTATATGAAATCCTGACTAATACTTCAAATCAAATCTAGTGCAAGTACTATGCAAAATGCAAGATGCAATGCATAATGATAATCAAATATTTTTGGATTTTTTGAAATAAAAATGAGATACTAAAGAAAAAGAATGATTCTACAACCCCTAGACTCTGCAAGCATAATCATGTAGCACTCAAGAAAAGTACTATGGTAAAAGAAATCTAATGCACTAATCCCAAAACAAAATATTGAAAATGCAATGACAAGAACATTCTTCAAAAAAAGAAATTTACCCTAAAAAATGTCTCTGGTCATAAACAGAGGTGTATACAGACTCCAGCAGTGTCAAAGGAGACTCAACAATTATCAAAATTCACCCAGCAACAATCAATCTTCCCCTATAAGGAAAAAATAAGGGCATACGCGACTGTTCAGAGTAAAACTGCATATGTACATGCATATATCAGTGAAAACCATGTATATACATGACTGTGAGTTAAAAAATCGCATACAGGAAGAAAAGTGCATAAAAACAAAGGAAAACAAACAAGCTGAGACAAACTTCACATCAATCAGACACTACCAGGCATACATGCCCCCAGACCCGACACAGAAAGAGAGAAAATAAGAGAAATTCAAAGTCATTGAATGCCGATAAAAAAGCCCCAAAGGAAAACCACTAGGAACTCCCCAATGGAGTCACCAATTCTGTTACAGAGAGAAATTCCTTTGGCTTGGGCTACCACAACAGAAAGCTTGACTCTAGAAATCAATTCTTTCTAATATGCAAGAGAAATCAAATATCTAACACTAAAGGATCAAAACTCATACCTTATTCTGAACGGTTGAAGTAGATCCCCATTGAGCTTTCCAGCTTCAGCTTGAATTGATGAATCACTTCCTCAACAATAAGTAAACAAGACAAGAATACTATATATATTGGTGTTAGATCTACTCTAGCATATATAATTAACAATGTATAAGCATTTGAAATCCTCCATGGATACAATATTCATTCAAACATACATTATTGGTCAGGAAAATATATTTCTATTAATATAAAATCAGAGATGACAATGAATACAACCTCTGGCGGCACGTCTGCAAATCGGAGAAACTGAATCCCCCACTTGGGCCTCCACCACCTCAACACTCCATCTCTCAATAGCAATCTCACAATAAAAAGGCAAGCTTGGGAAGAACACTAAATTGCTCCAAGAGACAAAGGGATGCAGACTCAAGTACAAGTTCTGTCAACAATGGACTATAGTTTCTTTGCTCTCAATTCTCTTATGCCTTCAATGTATCCAAAGAGTTCCTTACATAGCTTTTCAATGGGGGAATGAAAGGTCAAATCCAAGCAATCTCAAGGCATATGGAATTCCAGGAGAGAAGTGAGTCGGATCCATGTCAAGGAAAACTCCAAAAGGATTTGGATTTTGTACACATCTCGATGTACGCGGTTTTAGAGGTCAAACCCGCGTATATAAGCGATAAAGGGTTTAAAAGTCATGTATAGCAATTTTCACATGTTTTTAGGGATGGTCTAGGAAACATCGAAGGACAAAAAATGGTCCAAGGGGTCTACGGACTCTACAGAGGGATAGGGGAAGGCCATACAAGTGTGATTCACCTGGTGTTGTAAAATCCGCTATAATAGAATCCTCCCACACATTCCTATATCATTAGTAAAAAAAATGGTGTTGATTGATATAGAGGTGGTCAACGTGTAGTTGGACTATAACCTTCTCTTGGGATGTAGTTACATGTATTCCATGAGAGCTGTGGCATCCACCATGCTCCTCATTATGATGTTCCCTCATGATGGGAAGATCATGATGGTGGAACAGCTAATTTATCACGATCCGCAGGGGCCAATAACACCAGCCAATGTTATCTTTATTGTTGATACCTCCTTTGATATTGCAACTAGCTCCTCTTTATTGGTAGTAGGCCCCATGTTTCTTGTCGACACTTCCATGATGACTTCCTTCCCCTTGTTACCACCCTCACCAACACCAAGTGAGACGACATATTTGTGCATTCTCTCATCTATTACTATTGCACCCAAACCACAAATACAGCTGCAATCCTATCTGTATCCACAACTCCAACCATATCTACAGCCCCATACATAGCCACAATGTCAAACACCATCACCAGAAAATTATTTGGGTTCCCTCCTAGACCATATAATTCCCTTCCTTTTTCCCCCATCCAGAATTTTGAGCAAGCCAGTAATGGCTACCTTGAACTTACCCAATCTTACATTGGGGATCCCTATGTGGTACCTCAATCCACGCACTCAAACCCTAATGATCCAAGTCATGTTGACCCCTGTTCATCCCATCAAAGTCAACACATGACCCCCTCCCAACCGAAATAAACTACCTTCCGCACCGGCATCATCCCCACCCCACCCAAAGAGGGCTAGGAGAAAAAATGCCAAAGAAGCCATTGAACCTTAGAAAATACCACCATGCACTGTGTGCGATGTGTAGGGCCACATAACCAAAAACTACCTGAAGATCCCCTTCCTTTGTGCATAACTAGATGCCATGGATACGAAAAAAAACATTTCGGTGGTCGACCTTTCAAGTCTTCCAAAGGCTAAGAGAAAGTCATTAAGGAGAAACCATGCATGTGCCCTTTGCCATTTGTATGGACATTATTATCACCACTATCAAGACTTGGCCTATTTTCGGACTTCTCTTAGTAATCTTTGGAAACACTCCCTTGAATCCAAGATCACCGTTATTGAGGAAATCCACCCTCCAACTCATTCCTCGGGTGCCATGACCATTTACATGATATCCAGCTCCAATGACCCTTCCACTTTCAAAACCATCAATGATCCTGCAACCCTATCCAATCGTTGCTTCAGTAACTATGAGGAGATACTTGAATCTTTGAATTCTCTTGAATACCCTTAGGATGATATGTGCCACCATCCATTCTTCATCCCCAAAGAACCTATGTTGGCTTCTGACAAGTTTTCAGTTGAGACCAAATATTTCATCCATAGGAAAGTCGACTGGTTCAAAAACCCCATTCAAGCACCAGATTCCTTTGAATAAGGGAACATGGCCAATATCACGCCAACCATCAAGATCAATATCTCAACCAATCATGATATTGTTGAATAAATCACACTGGGGGAATCCTGCTCTTTTGAGGAAGTCACTTCCTACAAAGCACTTTTCCAAGAATTCCGGCACATATTCGCATGGTCATACACCGAGTTTCCAGGATTGGATCCATCAATCATGGAGAACCACATCAACACATGGCTAGATGTGGTACTTGTCTACCAAAATTAGAGGCCCATCCACCCTTCCAAAGTTGTTGCGGTCAATGCAGAAATAGAGAAACTGCACACAGCCAGTTTCATCTACCCCATTGCATACACCACTTGGGTTTCCAACCTTGTTCCTGTGAACAAAAAAAAGGGTACCATCCGGGATTGTACGGAATTTCAATATCTGAATCTATCTTGTCCCAAAGACAACTTCCAAGCACCATTCATTGACTAGATCATTGACGTGTGTGCCAAGCATGAGGTCTTTTCCTTCATGGACCGTTTCTCTGGATATAACCGAATTCAGATCCAAAAAGAGGACCAGTACAAAACTGTGTTCACCACCCCTTGGGGCACATTCGCACATCGAGTAATACCCTTTGGCTTGAAAAATGATGGAGCCACGTTCCAGCATTCCATGATGTATTAATTCCATGACCTCATCCACATTATGCTTTTTATCTAGATGACCTCACGGCTTGGTTAGGGTAGCGATCCCAACACATAGACGACTTGCGACAAATATTTTTGCGATGTCGTAGTACAAAATCCACTTGAACCCCCTCAAGTGTGCTTTTTGTGTCTCTCCAGGCTGTCTGCTTGGGTTCATCATGTCCCACAAAGGGATAACAGTTCACCCTCTCAAATTTCAAGCTATTCTTAATCTCCCTTCACCGTGAACTCTGCGCCAACTACAAAGCCTCCAAGGCAAGGCCAAATTCCTTTTCCACTTTGTACCAGAGTATGCAATGAAATCCCATGGATTCTTATGCCTGCTCCATACCAACATTCCCTTTGTTTAGGATCAGCAAGTGTAATAATAGTTCGACACACTCAAATAATCCCTGGCTTCGACACCATTACTCACAACACCTGACTTCGACCGAGACTTCATCCTTTATGTGGTGGACTCAGAAAACACCATTGCAAGAGTCTTGGTCTAGGACGATGATGCTCATCAAGAGCACATGGTTTATTACATTAGCCAGAAGTGGACAGGTCCCCCGCTGCAATATTCAACCGAGGAGAAATTGGCCCTTGTCATTGTATTCTCAGCCCAGAAACTGCACCACTACATTATCGCAAAGCATACCCAAGTAGTGGTTGATTCCAACCCAATGCGGTACCTCTTAAGTCGGTGCCTCCTATAGGGATGTGAAACCAAGTGGGTAGTTGTTCTCCAATATTTTGACTTAGATTTTGTTTCCCCAAAAAGCACCAAGGCACTAATGCTAGACGTGCTCGCAAAAGACCTTCCCCTATTGTCTACACTACCACCACTCAAGGACAACCTTCTTGATGATTTATTATTCGTCATATCCATGGAAGACCCTTGGTATGGGTGCATCCTTCTGCACTTACGCACCCAGAAGTTTGAGGCTCATTTAAGCCGCAAGGATAGGTGATTCCTCCAACATTAGGCGGCTCTCCATCTCCTGATTGGAGATGCCCTATATCGTTGTTGCATCGACACCATATTACGTCATTTCCTCACCCACAACAAGGATGAAATGTCCTATAACTACTGTCACAGTGGAGCTTGCGGTGGCCACCTTTTGGGCATGGAAATCGCTCAAAATATTCTGTGTGTCGACTATTTTTGGACTTCTATATTCGTTGATTACATCGAGGCAGTCAAACACTGTCGCAGTTGTCAGGTCTTTGCCCCAAAGGCAACAAATTCCCCTGCACCATTACATCCCATGGTCACATTCGACCCCTTCTGTTAATGTGCAATTGATTTCATGACAATCAACCTTACCTAGTGTTAACACCCTCTATGTTGAAAAATTGAGGAAGTATGTGGTCAAAAAATGATAAAGGCATATATAAAAATTTGTAATGGGTTGGTAATCACGAGTCTCTTGTTAAAAATTCACACTTTGGTTAATTCATTCCACAATTCAATGGCGTAGATTTATGAGCATGAAAATCTACGGTTGCAAATTGATCCACTGGGAAAAGTTGCACAAGAAAGAAGTTTTGACAGAGTAGTGAAATTGGTTAACAAGATAACAAGATCAACAGCCAAGAGATAAAGTAAATAAAATCTATGGTCATGAGGTAGTCCGTGATGTGAAGATGCACGGTTGAAAAAATGAGAAAGGTTGGCAGATTTTCTAGAATAGGTTTAATCCAATGGTTCAGACAAGAAATCAAGTCTTATCAACGGTCATAGTCTAATCTGGAGTGCAAAGTTGTGAGATAATTAAAAAGGATTAGTGGTAGCGGAATTTAAACTGCTTTCCATGTGGTGACTTTTAGTGAGTTCTGCTGAGGAAAGTAGTAAAGGAAAAACAACTTGTTGAGGGCCCAGGAATGATCCGTTGTATAAAAAATGAGTTGACCTAGATAAATTCATTTTGTTTGCACGCTGCTAGTGAAAAGAAGAAAGGATAGTATGCCATATTGTTATGAAAGTCAACTTCTACGTATCCAACAGTTACCAGGCAAGCCTTAAAACACTGAGACTTTGTTGAAGACTTGTTACTTTGTTTTAATATGGAGAAGGAGTAGGGTTCAAGAATATTGTGCAGAGTTCTAGATGAAAGAGAAGAGGTTGTTGTTGATAGAGAGAGGAATGTATTTGTCCCTATTCTGTTAGTATGTAGTGTATCAGTTTCAAAGGAGCGTTTGTGGCAGCATAATTCACAAGGGAATAATACTCTAAATGTTTGTAGTTCTTTCCTATATTACTTTGCTATTGAACAAACCCTACCTTTCCTTGAATTTGTCGAATGGTGTGTGAGTAGTTACTCATATTCCGAAAGAGTTATTATGAGTCATACAACGTCAAAAATCCTTTGTAGAGTTGGCGTGAAAACTGTTCGCAGGGTATTGAGTCTTCCTGGTAGTTTCCCTGAAAGCTATGAATCTTTCAATGAGAAAGTATTAATTGAATTATATAAAAATTGTAAAACTGAAGTCAGATGTTAGTTTTTATTCAGTATTATGAAATATGGTCAGTCGTTAGAGGGTTTATTTCTACCATACAATGTCAATATTTTCAAGGAGGAAGTACAATTGGTCATGTCACTTGGCAGTCAAGTTTTGGGTTTGGATGATGATACGCATATCAACAAAGTCATCTTAGGTTTTTTGCTAAGTATAGGTTTGACTGACCATGAATCCCATTCAGCCCATTTTTTCAATCTTGATGAGTATTTAGCCGAAGTTATACATACCCAATTGGTTGAATTTCCTAAAGTCAAGTTCTTCAGAAATCAGTCATATTTGCTGAACATGCTTTTGTGTTCTAATGTGTCAGAGTTGCAGTTCTTGTCTACCATGTTCTCTCCAGACCTTCCAAAATAGATTAACATGTTCGAGTTCATAAATACAATCATGGCTGAGATATACAAATTGCTTTTCGATGATGTCTTAGAAAGGGTGTAATGAGACTTATGTTATAGTCTTCTTCAGAAGACAAAACATGAGATTGGTTTTTGCATAATGAATTTACTGTTCTTAGAGTGTATGGGTTTAATAGAGAACCATACAATTTACCCGCTTTCTTGACCCCAAGAATATTCGCATTAGAATTCATGAGACAGAGGTTATATGTAAAGTAGGAACATTTTTGGGCATTTAAAAAATATTCCAATGTTAAATTTCCTCTCAAAGTTGGTCCTTTCATTTTTAAGAATAAAAGCACCTTGTTAGTCATTGAGAAATTGTTAGAAGTTATGGATTTCCAAAAAGAGGAAAAAGTGAATTATGACCCACACATATTATTTCTCAAAGGAAGCAACTAAACAAAAATAGGCCATTTGATCATCAAATTGTTGAGGGATTAGACAAAATAGAAAATATGCATTAGAGGAAATTTCAACTCAAAATGGGCGTCCTAAAAAAAATTAATAAAATAATAGTTAAAATAATAAAATAATATTTATTAATTTTGGAGGAAGAAAAGAAAAAAACTACTTTTTTGTTTGTATTTTTGACATATCTCCCCATGTTTTTACTCAAATTTCGATGGGGAGAGCTCATTGGATGTGGAATTAAATTCCGCATCCAACGAGTACCCACTCGGCATAATTTTGATGGACCCTGCTACCCCAAAAACAAGAAATACCTGAAAAAATGTGATGATGATGTCAGCATGTTTTTTCAGGTATTTCTTGTTTTTGGGCAAGAGGGGTCCGTCAAAAGTATGCTAAGTACATACTCGTTGGATGCAGAATTTAATTCCGCATCCAACAATCTCTCCCGATCGAAATTTGAGTAAAAACACGAGGAGATATGTCGAAAATACAAACAAAAAAAAGTAGTTTTTTTTTAAGATACCTATCCCCAAATTTATATTAAAAAAGTGTTTAAGACCTATACACTATTTCAAATTTAAATCAATTTCATTGGCTAACACATGATGACATGGATTTTGAGTTAAATTTAAAAGGCCCATTTTGAGTTGAAATTCCCTCTAATGGCTAATTTTGAATAAAATATAGAAGTTGATGAAGATAGGAGGAACATATTGGATGTAGCTGCTCAAGCATCTGTTAATTCCAACATTATAAATAAAAGGACTCTTTATGAAACATATGGCATGGACATAGATGAATACATTTCCCATAAAAAGATAAAAACAAATCTTCAAGATGAGCAAATTATTTTAGAAGATTTAAAGAAGATGGTCCTATTCCAGAAAAAGTCTGTACAGATCCATCAATATTCTTTCAGAGATGAAAGTAAGACAGAGTTTAGTTCCTGTTACAAATCTAGGATAGAGTTAATGTTGAGTTATGTTGATAAAGAAATGCAGTCATCAGAGGAAACTAAGAATATGCTTCCTTGATTTAAAATTAATCAATCAAAAGACTTCATTGATTTCTACTCGAGATGTCGAGAGGAATACCCTAAAATTTGTCGTGGTAAGTGATAAGAAAGTGTTTGAAATGGAGGTGAAGCTAGAAAAAATCAATGTTCTTGATAAAATACAGCTCCATAAACAAACTGGAGATGTTATTTATTCTAATTTGTTACATGCAATTGTGAAAATTACTAAATTACAGTCTCTTTTAGATAAGATGGAAATTCAATTGAAGCATGGGAAAATTGAAAATAAAGCAAATTTGATTCAAATTAAAAAGTTGCAGGGAGATGTTATAAGCTTAAGGACTGAACCAAGTAATATGCAAGCTACCAAGAAGCTTATAGAGGAGAAGGATAATACCATTCAAGTGTAGAAAAAGAAGCTTAAGGTCCCTAATGCTGAACATGTTCAATCTTCATAATTGTTTGCAATTCAAGAAGAAAAAGAGAAAGTCTATCAGGAAATGATGGATTATAAAGAAAAATCATTGAATCTGCAGTAGGAGAAAAAAAAGTGGGTGGTAGAAACGATTGAATTGATAGCTCGTATTGCAAAGTTGAAAAAATATCAAAATGATGAAAAAGAGGTTATGCAAGAACTGATGAATCAACCCTTTGTTGATACTGATTTACCCCTTGTAAATGTTGAAAGACCATTAAATGAATTTTTTGTAGATGCTTTATTAGTTCATATGTCTCGGGTGAGCTTGAAAGAAGTGGAGATTAAAGAATTTAAAGATGAGAATGAAAATATCAAATCAGAATTGGCTAAGAGCATTGAAGATAATAATAAAGCGTGTAATGATAAAAGCCAATTACAGGAAATATTCAATGAATTAAAAGAAAGAATTATAGGAAGAGCTTCTTTACAGGGAGATAAACATTTGATTTGGGATACCTTTTCTGTGGAAATCACTAAGTTCAGCCATTATTTAAATTTTATTGATGATGAAAGCGCACTGGTAAATTTGGCTACTCAAAGATTGAAATTGGACAATGAAACTATGGAAAAGAAGCCTTTGAATACTGCTTACAATGCTATGAATTTATTGAATTATTTAACATATCAAAATTTGTAGGACATCGGGATCAAAGACGGGGTAGAAATTGTGTTATGGGAGAAGAAGTTTATCAATAAAATCAACTCATGAAAGTGGTGCAGGATAAGGCGAATAAAATGTCTTCTCAAATAAAGGATTTCAGGACTACTTCTAAAAATTTATTTGATGATGGTCTCCCTTCTTTTTGGGATGACGAAGGATGGTTGTTTTCCTAGAAACAATGTCACATCTTACTGGTACAAAATCGCATGGATCATTCCAAATTTGAATATTTAGTCAAAGGGTTAACAGGAAAGGCTATTGTGGAAAAGTTGACAGAAGACTTTGAGATATTGGACAGTTTTTTAATTATTAAAAAAGGATTACCAGTCATGTCTTATGAAGCTTATGTGGATTTGAAGGTGTCAATAAGAGAGATGACAGAATATGACACTCCAAATGTGGAACAATGGAAGATCATTGAGAAATTTGGGAAGAACAAATACATACTACATTCATGAAGACAGGTGTTGTAGTTCAGGAAGCTGTTTTGTTTGTGATGCCTTACAGTTACGGGGTTTGCTATAATCAAGCAATTTGTTACTTTAATCAGAGCATGTAATTATTATTCCTAGTTATTAGGGATATGGTTACAAAAAAACTTATGATTAACAGATTAGTTGGTTATTGATATTCTTAGGAAGAAACTATTTTTTGTATATATTTGAATTTATTTGAGATACTGGGAATTGGAACCCATAGGTTTGGACTGATATTTTTGAATGAAATTATAGAGCCGAATGCTAGCTTATCTTCAAATATTCATGTGTTGTTTATGTTATAGTCTGTGCCTTCTTTCCTTGTGAATGTTTTCTAAGTGTTTACCTTCCATTATTTTTTCTTTCGTATATGAACGTAGTGTTTAATAGTTTCAGAATTCATACATGTTATGCTCTGGCTATTGTTTCATATATTCACAACCATTTTCTCTAAATTTGATATGCAATTCATCTTGTGATGCTCTATATTGATGGATTGTTCATGTTTCTCTCCTATCGCCTGAAAATCAATGAATGACTGTAACTAAATGATTATCTTGCCTTTGTTGAAATTTTTTGTATGAAGATTTGTATTATCTTTATCTATTTTGACTCCATTTCCCAATGTTTATATGTGTTGTTTCAACCATCCACATAACTTAAATTGTTGACTCCAATATCTATCCTTGCTAAATTTATATCTGAGAGATCCCTCTTTGGAAAGAAAAGCTAGTTTATTTCTAAAGTGGTTTTTTATGTTACCTTGGGATTGCCTTTCACAAATTTAGGTATATTTTGAGTGATAACAAATTGGTGTCATTGCTGGGGACGAAGGTGCAAATCATCCCTGGGAGGAATGACAAAGTTTATAAAGGATCAAGAAAAGATTTCTATGGGAAAACATGATTTTTTGTGAGTAAACAAGGTTGTACATTTGCCCTGGTGATTCTAGTTTAAATTATTTCAAGATTTCAAAAGACATATTGGATTCTAAAAGACATACATGAGGTAATTTTGATACTAAATTTTTATGAAGTTTGGAAGATCCAGAAAAATTATTTAAAAAAAAGTCAGAAACAAATAGATATTTCTCTATTTGGTGCATCATCCTCTAAAGATTTTCATAACATCCTTGATCAAGAATGGGAAATTAATGTTGAAAAGGGTTTGTTGAAATCTAAATATGAATATGATCTTAAAAATTTTGAATTCAACCCTTGTAGATTAAAATCCTATTTACTTGATTCCCTTTGGAGAGATCTTCAATAGTCTGCGAACGTTGAAGAAAGACCTATTGTTCAAACCATTCAAAATTCCACAGTCCCTCCAAATCCACCTAGACCAATGTCAGCTAGATTTGCTCCTTTACATTTTCCTGCTGTATTGCATGATATTCCCCAAAATTATTCCCAGAGAATTTCTTTATTTGATGGAGAAGGAGGTATAACAGCAAATCAACATGTGGCAAAATTTGAAGATTTTATTAACTTGGAGGAAGTTGATTATGTAGATGTTAAAATGAGGTTGTTTGCTCAAAGCCTATCAGGGGAAGCAAAGAAATGGTTTAAATATTTTCTAGCTACATCCATCCCGACATTTCAAGCTTTCCAAAATGCATTTCTAGAAAGGTTGGATGATAAACAAAGCCCTTTGTAGCTTTTGTCCCAATACAATAGTCCTAAGAAAGGAGGTTTTGAATCTGTTCATGAATTTTCAAGCATATTTATGAGAGTTTATAATTCCATTCCAGAAGATATTAAACCTCTTGTAGTTGCTACTAAACCTCATTATGCTAAGGCCTTTAACAATGACTTTTCATTTTCATTAAGGGAGAGAAAGTCAGCGAGTCTCGCTGCAATGTTCAAAGATGATTTAGAGGTGGAAGCAAATATGATGGTGAGTGGAAAGATGAAACAAAGAGACATTGATAGAAGGAAAATTAAAGAAGAAAACATGCCTTCTACTTATTCTTCTGCTACCGATATTAAATTTGAAATGATGTTGAAAACAATGGAAAAGTTAATGGATAGATTGACTATGGACAATATATCATTTAATAGAGAACAAACTGATCCTGAAATCATAAATCCAAATTTTAGAAGGACAAATCCTCCTATGCCTCCACAAAATAGGCAAAGAGATATGAGAAACACAAGGAATCAAGAAGAACAACAGATTCAACCACCTTTCCCTGAGAATTATGTTGCAGATGAAGAAGGTCCCGCTGAAAATGAAATTCATCTTTTTGGGGAATTAGATTCAGAGATATACCTCACTGAAGAAGAAAATCATATGTTTGCAGAGGAAGGTGGAAATGATGATTTTGAGAAGGAATCAGAGCAGTATCAGAGGGGTTATTTCCATGCTATGGATGATGTACAAAGGAATATCAGGTTGAGAAAAAAAAGAGGTTGTTTTAAATAAAGGGAGGCCAAATTCAAACCATCCTTCTACTGGTTCATTAAATACAGAAAAAGGAAAGGAAATACAAAAATATCATGTTGTGAATAAAGAAGTTGACAATAAAATAGAAAAAACAAAAGAAACGAAACAAATGGAACCAGTGGATGTAGAGAAAGTTACTTCTATCTTCAATCTGCAGAATGAACTTTCCAAGTTGAAGATTTATGTTCCTTTTAATGAGTTGTTGAGGAATAATGAATACATGGATACAACAACAAGAATGGTTGAAGTTCAAGGAGAGTTTCAATCAGACATTTTAGAATTGACAAATGATAATCCTACTATTTCATTTGGGACAAAGTTTTAAAGTATAGATGATGAAGAAGTTCCTCCATTTTATTTGAGTTTGAATGTGCATGATATGGTTGTACATAATGCCATGTTAGACTCAGGTGCATCACATAATTTAATGCCTAAAGGAGTAGTTGAAAGTTTGGGATTGGAAGTTATGAGGCCATATAACTATTTGTATTTTTTTACTCTAAAAGGATGAAACGTCTTGGTCTAATTAAAGATATGGTAGTGACATTAAATAAATTGCCATCCAAAACAGTAGTCATGGATGTTGTAGTAGCAGACATTCCACCAAAATTTGGAATATTGTTATCAAGATCTTGGACTTCAAAGTGAAAGGTTAGTTTACAAATGGACATGTCATACGCCACTATTCTTGTCCAAAATGGGAGTAAGAGGTTATACAGTGAGAAAATAACTCCTTATGTAGTAAGAAGCCAAGGTAGACTTGATATTCATCATATATATGCTGCCGATACTGATTTGGGCTCTTCTATTTTCTTTAATGATACTGTCCCATGTGATTTGGAATCTACATTGCAAACTAAATCTAAAAAGAATGAAGAGGGAGTAAAGGAACAAAATGTTTTGGAAAAGAAATAGAATAGAGATGGATTGTGGACCATGTATTTTGATGGATCTATGGCAAAGGTTGGTGCTGGTGATGGTGTATATATAATTTCTCCTATCAGGAATTTTAAAGCTTTATCATATAAACTAACATTTGAATGAACAAATAATGTGGCTGAGTATGAAGCTTTATTACTTGGGATGCATGCATTGAAATATCTGGGAGCACAAAGGATACTAGTTCTGGGAGATTCAGAGCTTATAATAAACCAGGTGAATGACAGTTATCAAACCAGACATCCCCAGATGAGGGATTATAGAAATGAAGTATGGGATAGGTTTGGTAACTATTTTATAGAACATACAATTAATGTTGTTCCTAGATATGAGAATACAGTAGCTGATTCTTTGACAGATGCTACTGGTAAATTTAAAACTCCAAGTGCTGGTAAAAGGGAATACTAAGTGGATATTGTAAATAGATCGTCCATACTTGGTAATTCTACATATTGGTAGGTATTTGAAGATGATATGAAAATAAAAATATTTTTAGAATTATCTGGGGAGTTTGTGAACACTCATATTGATGGTGAAAATGATAATTGTGAAAATTTCCAAGATGCTGAAGAAAGTGAAGAAGAAATGATTAATACTAAAAAATTGAAGGGAACTCTAGGAGGAAAGGATATCATTCAATTAAAAAGTAATTTTATACCAAGAGGTTTCATCGCCTTAGAGAATATTTTTTATCAAAATGATGTTTCTAAACATCCAAAAGTGAAACCTACTGATAATTCCATTGAGGATAGAAATATTGGTACTGAAAAAAATCCAAATATTGTGAAGCTGTCTAAAAATCTACATGCCAAAGAAAAGGAAGAATATGTGAACTTGATGAAAAAATATATAGATGTGTTTTCCTGGAGTTATGAGGATCTCAAAGAATATGATACTTCAATAATACAACATACTAGTCCAATCAAACCCGGAGAAAAACATTTCAGACCGAAACTCAGAAGAATAAATCCAAAGTTGTTTCAAGTTATTGAGAAGGAAATCAAAAAATTGCTTGATGCCAAAATTATTGCGACTTTGTGATTCTCAAGGTGGGTTTCTAATTTGGCTCCCGTCAGAAAGAAAAATGGAGAAATAAGGCTTTGTATAGATTTCAGTAATTTGAATAAAGTCTCAATGAAAGATAATTATCCTTTGTCAAAGATGGATCATATTTTGCAGAGAGTGGTTGGAGTAGAAAGAATTTGAACTATGGATGGTTTTTCAGGATACAATCAGATTAAGGTGTTACCTAAAGATCAAGAAAAGATTGCTTTTACCACACCATGGGGCACTTTTATGTATGAAAAGATGCCTTTTGGTTTGATGAATGCAGGGGCTACCTTCTAGAGTGCCATGGACATTGCTTTTGTAGGATAAATAGGTAAATTTGTGGTAATTTATATGGATGACATCACAGTATATTCAAGATCTGACAGGGAGCATATTCACCATTTGGAAAAAGTTTTTATAAAATGCAAAAAATTTGGTATATCATTGAATCCAAAAAAATCAAATTTCGCATTAGAAGAAGGAAAGTTGTTGGGTCACATAATTTCAAAGGATAGAATAAAGATTGATCCCGATAGAGTCAATGCAATTTTGAAGGTAGGAGAACCAAGAAGAAAAAAAATAAATACAATCATTTCTGGGAAAGGTAAATTTCTTGAGAAGGTTTATTCCCAGTTTTGTTGAAATATTAATGAATATCACTAATATGCTGAAAAAGGGTCATGAAATAAAATGGACAGCATAGGCTAAGAAATATTTTAAAGAAATAAAACAAGCCATTTTGGAAGCTCCTGTGCTGGTGAGTCTAGACTTCAATAAAGATTTCTTAATATTTTCATATGCTTCAAAACATACTATTGCTGCAGTTTTGTTAGAAAAGAATAATGAGAATATGGAACAACCTATATCCTTTTTCAGTAAGATGTTGAGAGATGGGGAATTAAAATATGATATTATGGAAAAACAGGCATATGATTTGGTTAAAGCCTTAAAATATTTCAGGGTGTATATTCTTCATTCACATATAATTGCTCATGTTCTAACTAGTGCAGTAAAAGGGATTCTTACATAGCCTAATCCAAAAGGAAGAAGAGAGAAATGGATAGCAACATTATTGGAGTATGATATAGAAATTAGACCTGCCAAGTTGATTAAAGGGAAAGGACTCGCAAAAATGTTGACAGATTCAAATTGTGAATCTTTACAGCTTAATTTCTTATCTAGTCAATCTCATCAATTGGACAAAGGGGTGGAGGTGATGATTGATTTCACTACATCTCCATGGTATTCTAATATTGTTCATGTTCTTCAAAATTTACAAGCACCTGCAAGATTAAGTAAAACTAGAGCAATATCTGTGAATTTGAAAGCTGCTAAATTTTGTATTTTAAATCAATATCTTTATTGGAAGGATCATGGAGGTGCGTTACTTAATTGCCTTTTAGAAAATGAAGCCCAGCACACAGTGAACTAATTTCATAAAGGAGACTATGGGGGACATCACTCTTGGAAAGTGACAGCAAAAAAAAAATTGAGACCAGGTTTTTATTGGCTAGCATTGTTTTTGGACGTGTACAAAGAAACTAGCACATGTCGCCAATGCCAATTTTTTTATGGTAAGAAAAAGGTAATTCCACTTCCTCTTAATCCAATAATAGTAGAAGCTCCTTTTCAGCAACGGAGCTTGGATTTCATTGGAGAAATAAACCCAAATTATTCAAGAAAACATAAATGGATTTTGATAGCTACAGACTATTTCACAAAGTGGATTGAAGCAATACCTACCAGGAGAGCTACTGAGACAATAATTATGGATTTTCTTAAATAAAATAGATTGGCCAGGTTTGGGTGTCCTAGAAGAATAATGACTGATAATGTAGCATCTTTTAAATCCAAAAAGATGATTAATTTTTGTCATAAATATCATTTCAGTCTAAATCATTCAACTACTTACTATCCACAGGGAACAGATTGGCGGAGTCTTCTAATAAGAGTCTGGTAAGAGCTATTAAGAAGTTGTTAGAAGATAACAAAAGAGCTTGGCACACCAAGCTTAAGTATGCTTTGTGGGCTGATAGAACTAGCACTAAAAGGGTGATTGGAATGTCTCATTTTCAATTGGTATATGGAACTGAAGTCATTTTTCCAGCATCGTTGGGTGTACCAGTTATGAAATATTTTCAGGAATAGCAGGATGATCCGAACCATATGCAGAGAAGAATAAACCAAATTATCGAATTGGAGGAGCAAAGGAATAAAGCTTATGATAAAGTGCAGATACACCAAGAAAAAATGAAAAATAATTTTGATAGAAGGGTGAAAGAAGAATAGTTCCAAATTGATGACCTGGTATTAAATTAGGATGATCCTAGGGAATACAAGCATGGAAAATTTGACCACATGTGGGTAGGTCCTTATGTTATTGTAGGTCATAGAGGGGAAACTGCATTCATTCTAGAATATCCAAATGGGGTTTTGCTGGAGAGTAACCCTGTTAATGGAATATTTTTGAAACATTACCTGTCCTAAGGTGGAGGGTAAAATTTGTACCATAGTTTGTAAATATTTATTTTCTTGAAAGCGGTACATATGGCGAACCGAATATTTTTGAATCCCGAAGTGAAGGCCTAATATTTTCGAGGGTAGTCATTTTTATTTATTTAGAAAATATATATTAGAGAAAAAGTAAAAAGTTTGGAGATTTGGATACTAAAGTTAGAAATAGACACCTGATCTACGAGTTCTTTGATACCTCACAGGGAGGATATCATCCCCACTTGGAGCTAATTATTAACACCCTCTATGTTCAACAATTGAGGAAGGATGTGGTTGAGAAATGATAAAGGCATATATAAAAATTGGTAAGGTTTGGTAATCATGAGTCTCTTATTAAAACTGCGCACTTTGGTTAATTCATTGCACAATTCAAAGGTGTAGATTTATGAGCGTGAAAATTTATGGTTGCAAATTGATCCGCTGGGAAAAGTTGGACAAGAAAGAATTTTTGACAGAGCAGCATAATTGGTTAGAAAGATAACAAGATCAATGGCCAAGAGATAAATCAAATAAAATCTATGGTCATGAGGTAGTCCACGATGTGAAGATGCGCGGTTGAAAAAATGAGAAAGGCTGGCGAATTGCGTAGAATAGGTTTGATCCAATGGTTCAGATAAGAAATGAAGTCTTATCAACAGTCATAGTCTACTCCTAAGTGCAAAGCTGTGAGATAATTAAAAAGGATGAGTGGTAGCAGAATTTAAACCACTTTCCATGTGGCGACTTTTAGTGAGTTCTGCTGAGGAAAGTGATAAAGGAAAAACAACTTGTTGAGGGTCCCAGAATGATCCGCTATATAAAAAATGAGTTTACCTAGGTAAAGTCATTTTCTTCCATGCTGTTGGTGAAAAGAAGAAGGGACAGTGCGCCATCTTTTTCCAAAATTCAACTTCTACGTATCCAATAGTTACCAGGTAAGCCTTAAAACACTGAGACTTTGTGGAAGACTTGTTACCTTTGTTTTATTATGGAGAAGGAGTAGGGTTTAGGAATATTGTGCAGAGTTCTAGATGAGAGAGAAGAGGTGGTTGTTGATAGGGAGAGGAATGTATTTGACCCTATTCTGTCAGTATGTAATGTATCAGTTTCAAAGGAGCATTTGTGGCAGCATAACTCAAAAGGGAATGATATTCTAAATGTCTGCAGGTATTTCTTATATTACTTTACTATTGAACAAACCCTAATTTTCCCTAAATTTGTCGAATGGTGTGCGAGTAGTTATTCATCTTCCGAAAGGGTTATTATGAGTCATACAACATAAAAAATCCTTTGTAGAGTTGACGTGAAAACTGTTCGCGGGGTATTGATTCTTCCTGATAGTTTCCCTGAAAGCTATGAATCTTTCAATGAGCAAGTCTTAATTGAATTATATGAAAAATGTAAAACCGAAGTCAGATGTCATTTTTTATCAAGTATTCTGAAAGATGGTCAGTGATTAGAGGGTTTATTTCTTCCATACAATGTCAATATTTTCAAGGAGGAAGTACAATTGGTCATGTCACTTATCAGTTAAGTTTTGGGTTTGGACGATGATATGCATATCAACGAAGTCATCTTAGGTTTTTTTCTAAGTATAGGTTCGACTGACCATGAATCCCATTCATCCCGTTGTTTCAATCTTGGTGAATATTTAGTCGAAGTTATCAATACCCAATTGGTTGAATTTCCTAAAGCTGGGTTCTTCACCTATCAGTCATATTTGTTGAACATGCTTTTGTGTTCTAATGTGTCGGAGCTGCAGTTCTTGTCTACCATGTTTTCTCCAGACCTTCTGAAACAGATTAAGATGTTCGAGTTCGTAAATACAATCATGGCTAAGATATACAAATTGCTTTTTAATGATGTCTTACCAAGGGTGTTGGAAGACATGAGATTTATGTTACAGTCTTCTTCAGAAGACAAAACAGGAGATTGGTTTTTGCATAAAGAATTTACTGTTCTTAGAGTGTATGGGTTCACTGGAGAACCATACAGGTTACCCGCTCTTTTGACCCCAAGAAATTTCGCATTAGAATTCATGAGATAGAGGTTATATGCAGAGGAGGAACATTTTTGGGTGTTTAAAAAATTTTCCAATGTTAAATTTCCTCTCAAAGTTGGTTCTTTCAATTTTAAGAATAAAAGCGCCTTGTTAGTCATTGAGAAATTGTTAGAAGTTATTGATTTTCAAAAAGAGGAAAATGTGAATTATGATGCACACCATATTATTTCTCAGAGGAAGAAACTAACAAAAATAAGCCATTTGATCATCAAATTGTTGAGGTATTAGACAAAATAGAAAATATGGCTAATTTTGAAGAGAATATAGAAGCTGATGAAGATAGGAGGAATAGATTGGTTGTAGCTGCTCATGTGTCTGTTAATTCTAGCATTATAAATAAAAAGACTCTTTTTGAAATAGATGGCATGGATGTAGATTAAGAAATTTCCCATTAAAAGATCAAAATGCATCTTCAAGATGAGCAAATTATTTGAGAAGATTTAAAGCAGATTTTTCTGTTCTAGAAAGAGTCTATACAGATGCATCAATATTCTTTCGGAGATCAAAGTAAGATAGAGTCCAGTTCCCATTACAAATCCAGGATAGAATTAATGTCAAGTTATGTTGATAAAGAAATGCAGTCATTGGAGGAAACTAAGAATCTGCTTCCTCGAGTTAGGAAATTAATCAATCAAAAGACTTCATTGATTTCTACTCGAGACGTAGAGAGGACTACCGTAAAATTTGTTGTTGTAAGTGATAAGAAAGTGTCTAAAATGGAGGTGAAGTTGGACAAAATCAGTATTCCTGATAAAATATAGCTCCATAAACAAACTAGAGATGTTATTTATTTTGATTTGTTACATGCAATTGTGAAAATTACTAAATTATAGTCTCTTGTAGATAAGATGGAAGTTCAATTGAAGCATTAGAAGGTTGAAAATAAAGCAAATTTGATTCAAATTAAAAAATTGCAAGGAGATGTTATAAGCTTAGGGACCGAACCAAGTAATATGCAAGTGACCAATAAGATTCTATAGGAGAAGGATAATACCATTCAAGTGTTGAAAAAGAATCTTAAAGTCCCTAATGTTGAACATGTTCAATCTTCAGAATTGTTTGCATTTCAAGAAGAAAAAGAGAAAGTCTATCAGGAAATGATAGATTATAAAGGAAAATCATTGAAGCTGCAGGAGGAGAAAAATGAGTGGGAGGTAGAAAGGGCTGAATTGATAGCTCATATTGCAATGTTGAAAAAAGATCAATGTGATGAAAAATAGGTTATGGAAGAAATAATGAATCAACCCTTTGTTGATACTGATTTACCCCTTGTAAATGTTGAAAGACCATTAAATGAATTTTCTACAGATGGTTTATTAGTTCCTATGTCTCAGGTGAGCTTAAAAGAAGTGGAGATTAAAGAATTGGAAGATGAGAATGAAAAGATCAAATTAGAATTAGCTAAGAGCATTGAAGGGAAGAATAAAGAGTGTAATGATAAAAGCCAATTATAGAAAAAATTCAATGAATTAAAAGAAAGAAATATAGGAAGAGCTCCTTTAAAGGGAGCTAAACATTTGATTTGGGATACTTTGTCTATGGAAATCACTAAGTTCAGGTATTATTTAAATTTTATTGATGATGAAAGCACACTGGTAGATTTGGCTACACAAAGATTGAAATTTGCCAATGAAACTATGGAAAAGAAGCCTTTGAATACTACTCACAATGCTGTGAATTTCTTAAATTCTTTAACATATCAAAATTTACAGGACATTGGGATGAAAGACCGGGTAGAAATTGTGTTATGAGAGAAGAAGTTTATCAATAAACATCAACTCATGAAAGTGGTGCAGGATAAGGTGAATAAAATGTCTTCTCAAATAAAGGATTTCAAGACTGATTTTAAATATTTATTTGAATATGATCTCCCTTCTTTTTGGGATGACAAAGGATGGTTTTTTTCCCAAGAATAGTATCACAGCTTATTGGTACAAAATCACATGGATCATTCCGAATTTGAAGATTTAGTCAAAGGGTTAACAAGAAAGGTTATTGTGGAAAAGTTGACAGAAGACTTTGAGATATTGGACACGTTTTTAATTATTAAAAAAGGATTACCAGCCGTGTCTTGTGAAGCTTATATGGATTTGGAGGTGTCAATAAGAAAGATGGCAGAATACAACACTCCAAATGTGGAGCAATGGAATATCGTGGAGAAATTTGTGAAGACCAAATACATACTACATTCATGAAGACAGGTGTTGCAGTTCAGGAAGTTTTTTGTTCATGATGCCTTGTTGTTATGGAGTTTGCTATAATCAAGCAATCTGTTATTTCAGAGCATGTAATTATTATTCCTTGTTATTAGAGATATGGATACAAAAAACTTATGATTAATAGATTAGTTGGTTATTTATATTCTTAGGAAGAAACTATTTTTGTATATATTTGAATTTATTTGAGGTATTGGGGGTTGGAACCCATGACTGATGTTTTTGTAAGAACTATATTTTTGAATGAAATTACAGAGTCAAATGCTAACTAATCTTCAAAAATTCATGTGCTTTTTATGTTACAGTCTATGCCTTTTTTCCTTGTGAATGTTTTTTAAGTCTTTACCTTCCATTCTGTTTTCTTTCATATCTGAACGTAGTGTTTAAAAGTTTAAGAATTCATACATATTATGCTCTGACTATTGTTTCAGATATTCAAAAACATTTCATCTAAAGATGATATGGAATTCATCTTGTGATGCTCTATATTGATGGACTGCGCATGTTTCTCTCCTATCGCCTGAAAATCAATGAATGACTGTAACTGAATGATTATCTTTCCTTTGTTTAAATTCTGTGTATGAAGCTTTGTATTATCTTTATCTCTTTTGACTCCATTTCCAAATGTTTATATGCGTTATTTCAACCATCCGCATAACTTAAATTGTTGACTCCAATATCTGGCCTTGTTAAATTTATATCTAAGAGATCCCTCTCTAGAAAGAAAAGCCAGTTTCTTTCTAAAGTGGTTTTTTCTATTACCTTGATATTTCCTTTCACAAACTTAGGTATATTTTGAGTGATAACACCTAGTCCAATGAACATAAATACATTAATTGTTGCCACTGATTACTTCACCAAGTGGGTCTGGACCATGACCACATTTGATTGCAAAAGTGAAATGACAACATTGCTAACCAGAAAAATCCCTCACTCAGTTGTACATAGCCTACACCACCCAAGGACACCCATGCACAACCCTTGTATAACCCCATTAGACGCCCACACCCTCAAGAAGGCTTAAAAATGAGTAAAAGGGCTAAAAAACCCCAAAAAGGAGCCTAAATAACTCTCCTAGGGGCTAAAGCCTCCAAAAAGGGGCTAAAACCCCTCAAAGGAGCCTAAAACCCTAAAAGGAGCTAAAGTTAGGGTGAAAGGGGCTAAACTCCCAAAAAAGGGGCTAAAGCCATGACTAAGGGCTTAGAACCCTAAAAAATCTATAAAAGGAGGGGTGGGGGTCACTCTCAAAACACTCTTATCTTTGCATACTGTTACTCTAACATACCTGGCCCTTGGACCGGTAAAGAGGACGCTATCATAAAATTAAACATCTGGGATAAGAGCCCCATGAACATGTATGTACATAAAATGATGAAACAAAATGCTTTGAACTAGAACATGCATACATGATTATTTATCATACAGCGGAAGTAAACACGCGTTCATACAAGCATTCAACATGTTCATCATATTCATTAAACAATAAATATAAATACAGAGACAAAATGGTCGAGATTACTTATCTCATAAAGAACTCGTCCCGCAACCAACTACGTTGTTGCAACATTCAACCCAACCATAGGCCAGCATGCTCCTTAATCTCTCAGCAATGCTTCCACCCCCAAGCCGGGCATGATTCCCCAAGGATTAAGGAACTAGAAGGCTTACACATAGCCAATGATACACAAAACATAGCCAAGCGAACATAGTTGGGTTATTTGGCCATCAACAAGAAACCAAGCCAACATGGTCAAGTTTATCAGGCCATCCACGAGCTGGGAAAGGCTAAATGCTAAGCCGATGAGCTCATTACAGAGTTAGGGACACCTACACAAGAATTAGCTTCACTTATAAGACACCCACACACACCCAACACAAGGAATCAATCCCTTCTCTGCTACAGAGTCCCTCAGGCCCTGATTTCCCTTCCAGTGCTATTCAAGGGTTGTGGAGAAGAAAGCCATCCCTCTAGCTCTGTCTGTGTGGTTGCCAAACACACCAGGTTTATCAAGAAAATAAATCCCTCATCCCTACTCCATCACAGTCTGAAGACCAACCACTACATGCATGCAGTCACACAAGCGATTCACAGCTTGGGCAAGGAAGACAATTCTTGAGTCATTCTTAGCCCTATCATGGCCAAAATGACTCCAAAACAATCTACAGCAGCCCCAAAATTTAAAGGCAGACACGGCCAACAAACGTGGGGAAAAAATGACCCATTATGAATAATGAAGTCACCGGGGAAACTTACACAGATCACAATGCAGAAGGAAAATTAGAATCAGAAGAGCAAAGGGGTTTGATTAGGGTAGGAAGTTTGAGAACATGTATACCTTCGAAGTGTGATTTGCAACTCCTTTTTCAATGACTTTACCAATTGAGATCTATGTGATATCAACTTCATCATGGGAGAATATGACCTTCTTTGGAGACCCTGTGTGGGTCATCTGATACAGTGATAAGAGGTTACAGGCAAGACCTGGAACATACAACACATTGCTGAACTTACCATGGTCAAGATCAATCCTCCCTTTGCCCAAACTTTCAGTGAGAGAGTCATCTCCTAGTACTATTGATGGACCTTTCAACATGTCAAGTGAGGTGAATTCCTCCTTAGTCAAAAGCATATGTCTTGAAGCTCTAGAATCAATGATGAAACTAGGTGAGCTTGATGTGCCAACAACCAATGCATGAACTCTCTCTCTGTCTTCTGAATTTGATCCTCCTTCCCTCTTCTTTGATCTGTATGGAAGGGAGATGTCATTCTTCTCTAGGAGTTGGGTCAGCATGTCTATTTGATTCTTCATGCAGGAGCTTTCAGAATGATTTCCCTTACTGCAGTATGCACACTTGCTCATTTATCCTTTGTTCTTCTTCTTCTGGGGGTTCTTCTTGGAACCTTGAGGCTCCTCTGGAGACTTGTTCTTGTCTCTCTTTTTCTCGAGTGGATTTTTAGATTTATTCTTGATTTTTGAATCCACCCTCTAATCTACAGCAACCAGAGCTTGGTCTTTGGATGGTTTTATGGTGCCCACCATCACTAATTTATCTTGTTCTAGTGTGAGAGATTCCATGAAATCTGCAAGGCTAGGCATTTTCTAGGCTCGAGCTCTCAAATTTGTGGCATAGAAGGTCGATATAAACACTAAATAGTCAGGGCCAAGCTTTGAGAGTATGGCCAAAACTAGTTGTTCATCCTTCTTTTTGATCCCACATTGTTTTAGATGCAAAACAAGTGCTTTGAACTTGGAAAAATAGAGTTGCAGGGATTCAAAGCTATTGGGACTCAGGGAGATGAATTCATTTTCAATTTGATTTCCCCTCATCTCATCTATATTATAAAAAATATAAACAAGATTATCCCATACTTCATTCGGTGATTTCAATCCATCAACATGGAAAAGGAGGTCTCTAGATATGCTCAGACACAGGAGACCATAGGCGTCATCGCTGCTGTTGTGCCATTTAATCTTCTATGCAATTGCATTGGGATCTACTTTTGTTTCCATAGTCACTCTTTAGAGGCCTTTCAATCTCAACAGTATCTCCATCTCTTCTTTCCAGTCGAAGAAGTTAAATGGAGTCAAGATGATCTTCTGAGATTGATCCATAGCTCAGAAATTGTCCCGTCAGTCAGCAGAATGCTCCCAGTCAATGATCTCAAACCTGCAATACAAATTGGAAGGAGAGAAATTGATATACAAAGGATCTAATACCATGTGGAAATTGAACCCATGTGTTAGAACAATTACACTCAAACAATTGCCAATTACACATGCAAATTACTCACAAAAGGAGACTGAATATGGAGCAGAACACTAATCTATATTGAATAAGTGTACAATAGCCAACCTTGTGAAGTAATAGGCTACCATAATAAATAATTACATGAGATATTTGAATGCATAAGGATTCCATTTGAGTTTAGTCAAAAGAAGGCTTACTAAATCTAAGCAAATCCCCCATAGGTGCATAAAGTAGTTTCCAAAACTGTCTAGGAGCTCACAAATTGGAAAAAAAAATTAGGAAAGCTAATAGGTGGTGGAAGGACAACTCATACATGCTTTTCATAGGATAAAAGAGTGGATGATGATGATGACAAAAAAAGGTTAAATTCACCTAGTCAAACTTTCTTAATTGCCTTAAAACTCAGAAAAAGCAGGCAATAAAGCAAAAAAAGAAGACATGTGCTAGGAAGGACAAGAATAAAGCATATTTGATTCCAAGTGGTTTCCCAAGTGCTCCATGACTCAAATTTAGCAAGTTTGACCACTATGGATGTGTGGGGGACAACTTGCATAAGGTGGAATATGGAAACTAGGCAAATAAGACAAAAATTGGATTAATTAATGTCTAAGGTAGGTAACTATGGGTTGATTATTCTAACACCCCCCCTTAAGCCTGAATTATGAGTAAAATATCAGAAAATTATAGGGCCTAGAAACAAGGCTTAGTCACCCTTTACATACTGCATGTCCATTTAACCAATGAAAGAGGCAAAAACCTAGTGGGGAAAATCCTCCCTTAAACATGAACAGTAAAACAAAATTTGGAAATATTGTCATCACTCATGCTTCACAGCATGATCAACAATACGTAGTAGTGATTTGATATTGCTGAATGTCTTCTCACAAAAAACTTTGGTGAAGATATATGCTACTTGTTCTGAAGATGAACAGAAGAGTAGGTGAATGGTGCCATCATGCAGAAGTTGTCTCATGTAGTGCATATGGATCTCAATGTGTTTGGTTCTCTACTTCTAAACTGGATCATTGCAGATTTGAATGGTACTTTGATTAACACAATAGATAGTATTTGAGTATTCTGATTCAAAGACACACTCTCCAAGTAACCCTTGCAACCATAAACATTGAGCTGCTGCATTTACAACTCCTCTGTACTCTGCTTCTATAGATGAGAGTGCAATGGCACTCTGTTTCTTGCTTGACCAGCTGATTGGACCTTCTACAAGCATGAACACATATCTTGATGTTGAATTTTGATCTGTGCTGTCACCTACCCAATCACTGTCAGTAAACCCAATCAAATCAAGATTAGATTTAGCTTTGTAGAAGATCCCATGAGTCCGTGTTCCCTGAACAAAGTTAAGGATCATTTTGGCTGCTCTCCAATGGATCTCATGAGGCTGATCCATGTATCTTGAAGCCATACTTATTGCATAATAAATATCATATCGAGTATGTGTAAGATACAACAAACATCCAATCAATTTCCTATACAGTGTATTGTTTACCATAGGTGAAGAATCAACTTCTTCAAGCTTAACTCCTGAAAGGAAAGGAGTCTTGCTTGGCTTGAAATCCTTCATATTGAATTTTTTCAGAAAATCCAAGGCATACTTGGACTGATGTAATTTGATTCCTTCTTTGGTTTTAGCAATCTAGAGCCCCAAGAATTGGCTCAATAAGCCCAAATCTGTCATTGAGAAGGCATGGTTCATTGCATCCTTCAAGGAGGCAATTTCATCCTTTGAGCTTCCTGTAATGAGCAGGTCATCAACATACAAAACAATGATAATTAACGAACCATGAATCAGCTTCAAATAGACATTTGGATCTGATTTGCATCAAACAAAATTCAGTGATAGCAGAAAGCTATCAATCTTGGCATACCAAGCCCTGGGGGCTTGCTTAAGCCCATGCAATGACTTCTTTAGCCTGCACACAAGAGATGGGTTAGTAGAAAATACTTGAGGATGCTACATGTAAATCTCTTCAGTGAGATATCCATTCAGGAAAGCACACTTCACATCCATGTGGTGTACTTCCCACTGCTTTGAAGCGGTAATGGCTAAGGCTAGCCTAATGGAGTCCATCTTTGCCACTGGTGAAAATGTCTCATTTTAGTCTATGTCATGTACCTGTGAGTATCCCTTGGCTACCAATATATATTTTTACTTCAGAGGTGAACCATCAGCAGAAAATTTGGTTTTGTACACCCACTTACACTGAACTAGCTTCATCCCTGGGGGAAGATCAACCAGCTCCCAAGTGTTGCTCTTCTGGTGTGAGATGAACTCTTCTTCCATGGATGTTTGCCATATTGGATCATTTTCTACATATTCATATATCTATGGGTCTAATTCAACCATTAGATATCATTTCTCTGCAAACATAGGATCTTTCATGCACAGAGCACTCTCAAACTGAGATCTAGTCCTCCTAGGATCATTAGGATTTCTAGCTAGTTATCCAACTGCATGAATGGTATTGGCATCCCATTTTGGTCTTGTAGGACTATTAGAATCTGAAATAAAATCATCATTATCAGACATATCAGAATCAGCATGTTCAACTATCTCTTCACTTACATTTAGAGGTTCTGGTGGTGAAGAGGATTATCCAACTTCATTGCTGCTAGGGGCTCTTCTTGAAACTGAACACAACTTTCAATGAAGGATTTTTTTGTGCTCAAATTTATCAGCTTGTACCCTTTTTAATCTTAAGAGTACCCAACAAATAGACACTCTTGGCTTTGGGGCTGCAAATCCTTCCTCTTTTCTGTTGGAATTCTAGCCCAAGCCCTTGAGCCAAAAATCCTAAAATGGGTCACATCTGGCTTGTGCCCACTCCATGCTTCAAAAGGAGTAATACCATCAAGATGTTTATTTATGGATATAGGCTGCACAGTTTATAGCTTCAGCCCAAAACTTTGGTGGCAAAGTCTTAGCCTCCATCATGCAGGTTTCCATCTCTTTCAGTGATCTGTTCTTCCTCTTAGCAACACCATTCCACTGTGGTGTGTAAGGGATATAATGTTACATAAGAATACCTGCATCTACACAATATTGAATGAACTCATACTTGACGTACTCACCACCATTGTCAGATCTGAGGACCTTGATTTTCCTCCCAGAATGGTTTTCAACCAAAGCCTTAAAGACTTTGAAGAGGCCAAAAACTTTAGACTTGTGTTTCAGGAAGTAAACCCAGCAATACCTGGAAAATTCAAGTATGAATGTCATTGCATATTTGTCCTGACTCATTGACATATGAGGAAATGGGCCAGCAACATCACTATGGATCAACTCAAGAGGTGCAGAGGTTCTCTCATGACTAGCTTTCTCAAATTTATGCTCTAAGTGTTTTCCTAAGATGCAACCTTGACAGACTCCTTTGGAAAAATTAATATTTGGTAACCCTATGACCATTTATTTTTCACTAAGATCAGAAAGATACTTGTAATTAAGGTGGCCAAATATTTCATGCCAAATATTGCTTTCCTCATTAGCATGAATCAAAAGAGCAGAGGGGTTTGAGTAGGTAGGAAGTGTGAGAACATGTATACCTTTGAAGTGTGATTTGCAACTCCTTTTGCAATGAATTTACCACTTGAGATCTCTGTGATATCAACTTCATCAGGGGAGAATATGACCTTCTTTGGAGACCCTGTGTGGGTCATCTAATACACTGATAAGAGGTTAGAGGAAAGACCTCAAACATACAACACATTGCTGAACTTACCATGGTCAAGATCAATCCTCCCTTTACCCAAAAGTTCAGTGAGAGAGTCATCTTCTAGTACTATTGATGGACCTTTCAACATGTCAAGTGAGGTGAATGCCTCCTTGGTCAAAACCATATGTCTTGAAGCTCCAAAATCAATGATGAAACTAGGTGAGCTTGATGTGCCAGCAACCAATGCATGAACTCTCTCTCTGTCTTCTGAATTTGATCCTCCTTCCCTCTTCTTTGAGCTGTCTGAAAGGGAGATGCCATTCTTCTCCAAGAGTTGGGTCAGCGTGTCTATTTGCTTCTTCATGCAGGAGCTTTTAGAATGATTGCCCTTACTGCAGTATGCACACTTGCTCATTTCTCCTTTGTTCTTCTTCTTATGGGGGTTCTTCTTGGAACCTTGAGGCTCCTCTGGAGACTTGTTCTTGTCTCTCTTTTGCTCAGGTGGATTTTTAGCTTTCTTCTTGCTTTTTGAATCCAACCTCGAATGTACAGAAACCAGATCTTGGTCTTTGGATGGTTTAATGGTGCCCATCATCACTAATTTATCTTGTTCTTGTGTGAGAGATTCCATGAAATCTGCAAGGCTAGGCATTTTCCAGGCTCAAGCTATCAACTTTGTGGCATAGAAGGTTGATACAAACATTGAATAGTCATGGCCAAGCTTCGAGAGTATGGCCAAAACTAGTTGTTCATCCTTCTTTTCGATCCCACATTGTTTTAGCTGCAAAACAAGTGCTGTGAACTCGAAAAAATAGAGTTGCAGGGATTCAAATCTATTGGGACTCAGGGAGATCAATTAATTTTCACTCTGTAGATATGCTCAGACACAGGAGACCATAGGCCTCATCCCTCCTGTTGTGCCATTTAATCTTCTCTGCGGTTGCATTGGGCTCTGATTCTGTTTCCATAGTCACTCTGTAGAGGCCTTTTTCTCTCAACAGTATCTCCATCTCTGCTTTCCATTCAAAGAAGTTAAATGGAGTCAAGATGATCTTCTGAGATTGATCCATAACTCAGAAATTGTCCCATCAGTCAGCAGAATGCTCCCAGTCAATGATTCCAAACCTGCAATACAAATTGGAAGGAGAGAAATTGATCTACAAAGGCTCTAATACCATGTGGAAATTGAACCTAGGTGTTAGAACAATTACACTCACAACAATTGCCAATTACACATGCAAATTACTCACAGAAGGAGACTGAATATGGAGCAGAAGACTAATATGTATTGAATAAGTGTACAATAGCCAACCTTGTGAATTCATAGGCTGCCATAATAAATAATTATATGAGAGATTCTAATGCATAAGGATACCATTCAAATTTAGTCAAAAGCAGGCTTACTAAATCTAAGCAAGTCCCCCATAGGTGCATAAAGCAGTTTCCAAAACTGTCTAGGAGCTCATGAATTGGAAAAATCAATTAGGAAATCTAATAGGTGATGGAAGGACAACTCATACATTATTTTCATAGGAGAAAAGAGTGGAGGATGATGAGGACAAAAAACAAGTTAACTTCACCTAGTCAAACTTTCCCAATTGCCTTAAAACTCAGAAAAAACAGGCAATAAAGCAGAAAAAGTAGACATGCACTAGGAAGGACAAGAATAAAGCATATTTGATTCCAAGAGGTTTCCCAAGCACTCCATGACTCAAATTTATCAATTTTGACCACTATGGATGTGTGGAGGACAACCTGCATAAGGTGGAATATGGAAACTAGGCAAATAAGACAAAAATTGGATTAATTAATGTCTAAGGTAGCTAGCTATGGGTTGATTATTCTAAAAATCCAAATATACAGATGGAAACACACTATATATGAATTTGTGGAAACATGTGTGACAGACAAAACGACTCCCTCTAATGGTTGCGTGAGACCAAACAGAAAAGAATTCCTCTACGTGAGACACAGGGCATTTTTCCTTGCGTGAGGATGAACGATTCCTGCCTATGCGTGAGGATGAACTGACAATGGAGAGAATGGCATAGCCAAGATAATGGAGAGTCCACATGGAGTGTTGGTGGTGGAGTTTTCCTCGCCAATGTGAGGGTCATCCTACTAGTGGAGTGTACGTGTGGGAAAGGATTGACAGTCCTGCCACACTCCACTCCCTAGTAATAACCACCCCAACTAACAGCAAAATTTTTAATGGTGGTAGCTGGATAAGACACGGGAAGGTGAGCAAGTCAAAATGGTTTAACAGCTGATACATGGTTTTCCCCATAGGTTCAAAGTTTGGGATTCCCCCCCTTATCCTTGTGAGAATCATGCCCCTTCTCAATTTAGTTTCCGTGAACATAGCTAGTTGGGTTATTTAATTAAAGATGCATATTTACATGATGACAAGAATTAATATATGTCATATACCACCATCGACCATCGGCAATGATTCCATTCACCGAAACATAACACAACTAAATTGATGGTGGGCCTTTTGCCTTTAGCTCCACACCATGTTTCATTACAACATATACATCATGTACATTTAATCCAATGGGGTCAAACCCAGGGTGTTACATTCCCCTCTCCCTTCAATAGCATTGTCCTCAGTGCTTTACAAAATTTGAACAAAATGCTACACTGGTATTGCCTCAGTATTCTGCAGAATTGAACAAAAATGGATGTGCCAATCGCATGGCATCCTACAACTCCCACGTAGCCTCTTTAGGTCCGTAGTGCTCCCATTGCACCTTTACCTTCCCTATGTCTTGGTTCCAAAACATTGTGACCTTCCTAATGAGGATTCGCATTGGCTCGGTTCGGAACTCTCCCTTGGGTTCCACCTAAATCACATCCCAATTTAGCACATGGTTAGGATCATGTACATATCTCTTAAGCAAAGAAACATGAAAAACATTATGAGCTCTAGTGCTAGCAGGCAATGCAAGTCTATATTCAACTGGCCCTATTCTTTCAAGCACTTCAAATGGCCCAAAATATATTGGTGACAGCTTGGCACAACTTCCAAGCTTCAAGGAACTCTTCTTTGCCCTCACTCTGAGGTAAACATGATCCCCAACACTGAACTCGCTATTCACCCTATGCTTATCTGCATAGGTTTTCTATCTATCCTGTGCTACCTTAAGATTCTACCTGATCTTTACAACCTCTTGCTCCATTTCTTTGAGGAATTATGGCCCAAGCACAACCCTGTTTACTGGGTTATCCCAAGTCACAGGTGTCCTACACCTTCCTCCATACAAATATTCATACGGACTCGTCCCCAAGGATTCCTTCTGTCCATTTTTGTAAGAAAACTCTACCAAGTGTAAGTAATCTTCCCACTTGGTCGGTTTTCCCATCATGTACATGCGAAGCATGTCCTCGAGCGCCTAATTAACTCTCTCTGTCTACCCATCTGTCTGAGGATGGTATGCAGTGCTGAAGTTTAGCTTTGTACCCAAATATGCAAACAACCCCTTCCAAAAGTTGGAAGTGAACTTGACATCTCTATCAACGACTATTGCCTTAGGAAATCCATGCAATTTGAAAATCTCCTTCATGAAGATCTTTGTAATGTCATTAGTCTTATGCGTAGACTTAACCAGTATAAAATTTGTTGCTTTAGTCAACTTGTCTACAACAACCATGATGGAATCATGTTGTCTCCAAGTCATCGGCAATCCTGTAATGAAATCCATGGAAATAACTTCCCATTTCCATTCCAGAACTGGCAAATCCTGCAACAAACCTGCTAGATGTTAATGCTCAACCTTTACCTGTTGACATTTCATGCACCTTGAAATGTATTCATCCATGTCCTTTTTCATTCCTGGCTAGAAGTACTGCATTCTTGCTGTAGCAATTGTCTTTTGGTATCTTGGGTGACCAGAATACGGAGCTTGATGGATTTGATCCATAACAACTCTCCTCAAACCTGCTACATTCGGAATATAAATTCTACCTTTATAAGTGAGAAGTCCATCTTCTTCCAATTTATATCCCTCATACCTATTCTCAAGACTTTGCTGTTGCATTTGTCTTTCACCTGCTCATACAATTCATCTCCAGCAACATGATTAACAACATGCTGCCTCAAATCCGATTGGCAAATACTAAGAGATGCCATAAGCATTTCTTGCACCTTCCTAATAAGTGCATCATCTACCTTATTCTCTTTCCCTTTTATGTGCTTGATTTCAAAATCAAACTCACATAAAAATTCCAGCCATCTCGCTTGCCTAGCATTCAGTGTAGGCTGATCAAATAAATACTTCAGTCCACAGTGATCCGTTCTTAGCTCAAATCTCCTACCTGTCAAGTAATGTCTCCACATCTTGAGAGCATGTACTATGGCTGCAAGCTCTAGATCATGAGTGGCATAGTTCTTCTCATGTTCCTTCAGCTTTCTCGACTCATAACATATCACGTGGTTTTCCTGCATAAGGACTCCTCCAAGCCCTTGTTTGCATGCATCGGTACACACCGCAAAATATTTCTTCGAATCTGTAACTTTCAATATGGGTGCACTGGTGAGAAGATTCTTCAACAAGTAGAAATTTTCTTCACACCTCGATGTCCATTTGAACTTCATCCCATTCTTTTGCAAAGAAGTGATGGCATGTGCAACTTTGGATAATCCCTCAATGAACCTCCGATCGTATCCTGCAAGTCCCATAAAAGATCTTACATCTGTTACATTTATTGGAGTAGGCCAATTCATAATGGATTCAATCTTTTCAGGGTCCACAGATATACCCTCTTCTGAGATAATGTGACCCAAATACTGAATTTTATCTCTATAGAAGTCACACTTGCTCAGTTTTGCATACAACTGATGCTCCCTGAGAAATTGCAATGTCAATCTCAAATACTCTTCATGCTCTTTCTCATTCTTAGAATAAACAAGAATGTCATCAAGGAAAACAAGAAAAAACTTGTCCAAATATCTGCTGAAGACACTATTCATAAGGCACATAAATGTGGCTAGTGCATTTGTGAGACCAAATGGTACCACTACAAACTCATAATGTCCATACCTTGTCCTGAAGTCTATCTTATGAATGTCTTCATCCTTGATTCTCACCTAATGATAACCAGACCTCAATTCAATCTTGAAAAATACCTTTGCTCCCCTCATTTGATCAAAGAGGTCATCAATCCTAGGCAAAGGATATTTATTCTTCACAGTAACCTTGTTCAACTATCTGTAATCAATACACAATCTGAGTGTACCATCTTTCTTCTTTACAAAAAGAACTGGTGCTCCCCATGGAGACACACTCAGCTAGATGTACTTCTTTTCCAACAACTCTTGCAGTTGCATATTCAAATCTAGCATCTCCTATGTACTCATCATGTTGGGTGTCTTGGACACTGGTGCTGCTCCTGGCACATGCTCAATTGTGAAATCAATGTCCCTATTTGGAGGAATTCCTAGAATCTCATCAATAAACACATCCTTGAATTCCTGTAACACCTGATAGTCCTCCAACCTAGGAGTTTCATCTCCTAATGTCTCCAAAATATGGGCTGCTTACAACTGGAAACCTTTCCTACAGAACTTCTTCAATTGCATTGATGAAACCTATCGTACTGAAATTACCTTTGGAATACCTTTCACATCTACTGGGTTCCCTTCTTTATCCATGCATTCAAAACTCTTGTTATAATAGTCAAGCTTCACCCTGTGAGCTTCTAACCAATCCATTCAAATGAGAACATCATAGGAACCAAGCAGTAGAACATTTAGATCTACACAAGTGACCAATCCATCCATGACCAATGGAAATTTCTCTACCACTTCACTAACTTTTGTCTTAGTCCCAGTGGCTAGCTGAACTAACCAAGACATCCTATGCTTTACTTTCTTAAAAGCACGAATCTCCACTACTCTAAGAGTAATGTAATTGTGCGTAGAACTAGGGTCAATCAAGATAGAAATAGATTGCTCAACAATCTTACCTGCAACTTCAACCACAACTGACTGGTGATATACCTGGTGGTCCTCTAGTGCTGCATAGATCCTAGTGACTGCCCTTGCTACTTGACCCACTGTTTCTGCTTCTTGAATGTTATAAGCTTCTCTTGCACTCTCATTCTTGAGTGGACAATTCCTGCTCATGTGGGCTATACATTTCCAACATTGAAGTGGCCCTCGCAGCTTGAGATGGCTGCTTCTATTGATTCCTAAAGTTAGAAGGTTTGAAACCTTTCTTTCTTTGGTCAAACTTCTCATTCTTCTTGTCCTTCCATGCCTTATGGTTATTCAGTTTACCTTTGCTTTGGTCATAGCAATACTTAGCCTTCCTTATCACTTCTTCAAGATTTCTAGGTTCATAAAATTCAATTCTATCTTTGTAAGACTGAGGTAATCCACTTAGAAAATGCTGGACCTTCACTTTTTCATCTTTGATGTACCAGACATACCTCAAAAGCTCCAAAAACGTATTTGCATATTCTTCCATGGTCTGTTGTCCCAATCTCAGCTCATGGAACTCCTTAATCTTGTCATCATAATACCTGTCAGAGAGGTATTTCTGCTTGAAATACTTCTTGAACTGTTTCCACTTAAGTTTCCTTTCACTGATCCTCTTTACTTGCTTGAAGTGTTCCCACCAAATGGATGCCCTTCCATTCAAATTGAATATGGAAATCCTTGCCTTCATGTTTCTTGAATAATCTTGAACTTGAAAGTACTTCTTTATCCCTAGAAGCCAAGCTTTAGCTTCTTGTCCAGTCTTTAATTCACCATCAAATGTAGGAGGTTTAGCCTTCTTAAATTCATCCCGAGAGCGATCCCTGTGGTGTCTTCTTCTTTTTATTTTACGAGAGGATGAACTAATGTTGCTCTTCCTAGGATTTAATCAAGGTTCTCATGGTGGCTGCAACATCTGATGGTGTCTCTTGGAATCTCCTTCCATTAGACTCTATGTCATCATTTTTGTTACAAAAAGTTTCTCCCATGGAATCTTGCGCACGCTCATAGGAATCCCGAGCATCATATCCATCATGGGTTCTCATAACTTAACCACCACTTACTTATCAAACTACACTACTTGGAATGCTTCCCTTGAAGGTGACTATGATTCTGCAAACATGTTAGTAACACAACTGTTAGATGCATAACATTGATTTAAATCAGAATTACATACCTTCTTGTTGATGTATATGTAACTTCGGAATGTATTCTTCTATGTATTTTATATTATTGTAACCCGATGTTTATTCTGGGATGTTTCTATTATGTATTTGAG